>JASFDF010000004.1:0-223007 GCA_036937115.1 Nidularia sp. FH-822889
ACCAAAGCACATTATTTCATGAGTTGTGGAGGGGGCTACAGCAGTGGGTCAGTAGTTTTGTGCTGTGACCATGTCACGCTTATCGAGCATTGGTCATCCCCACTATAAGGCTTAGATAAGATTGTCTACCGTGATGTTTTTCTTGCTGAAATACCTCAACTACGGCGTAGTCATCTCGTCACAAACTATACACATATATTTCTGCTTTTCATAGAGGGCTATGAAAAGTTCTAGGTCGGTATATTGTGCTATATCTGTCTCCTATATTGTACATAGCTCTTCGTCGCGCTTGGCAGCTGCTTTGGTTACAGCCTTTCGAGACACCTGCTCTGAAGCAAGAGTGCGTGATAGGTTGCAATCGAGATGTCAACTCTGCGTACATCGAATAACTTCTTCTGCATCTTGTCCAGGTAAAGAGATGGGTTTGCCTTGGTCATTGTATCAAGGAATTTAAGATCACCGTCATCTAATCGCTTGAATGGATTATTGACCATGCCAAATTCATGCTGATTTTGTAGAACTATTGAAATAAATCCAACGGAACATTGAGCATGCTGAGCTATATCCTGCATGGTCATTTGATCTTCATAATACCAACTTACGATCCAATCTTTCAGGTCGTTGGAAAGGGCAGGAGGCATCTGAGGTGGTGGGAGGATATAGTGCTGCCTTATCGAAAGCTTATCGCCTTTGTTTGGCTGTGGAACCACATCACGTGACAAGTTGAACGAAATTTCGGTGTTCACAGAATTATGCAAACGGCAGTAATTAGATTGCTGAATGATTCTGAAGAGTCCCAAAAATGCGGTATATGTAACTTATAATATAATACACGAATGCACAGCAAGAGCTAATAAGACCACTCCGATGAAGATATCAGTAAATGAGTGTAAACTGTATCGATATGATATCTACGTTGACTGTCCTTGATGATTGACCTAACCTACTAATCCGTCCAACTCAGCCTAAATCAACCCCGCATTCCTCAAGTGACTTCGCAATCTACTTTCTGTCACTATCGCTTCTTCTTCAGCTCTCCTTGCTTCATCAGATGCATTGTGATCAACAGGGATCATGAAATCGGTTTCCGCCGCATGTTCAGCTTCGCCCTCCTCCGCCTGGGCCAATGCACGGTTATCACGCTCGCTCGTGGTAGAATCTCTCCGACTCAGACCAAAGCCTTGGCGGAAAAAGTCACCGCGTGAGATGCCGCGAAGCGCGAACATTTGTTCCAGCTGCGACGTGATTCCAACGCTAGGTTGCGCGTCTGTAGGAGCACCAGAGGCGCTGCGCTGAGACGCGAGGATGCCACGCTCCCAGCGTTTGATTCTCCAGAAACTAAGAACTGATATCAGGAGTATAAACCAGCCTATCATATCAGAGGTCAGCCAGGCAATCGAGTCAATATACGAGGATCAACATACCCATAGTCATGACGAAGAATGAGAGCCACTCTGTAGTTGCATCTGCAACCAGCATATTGGCCTGCTCTTCAGACATTGTACTGGGAAAGGTTGATGTCGCATTACCGGCACCTTCATGACTGCTATACCAAGCATTTGCTTCAGCTGCAGAGCTGAAGATTGGGTGTGGAGCGTCTGATTTCCATGATTCACCCCATCCAGTGCTCTCTCCGCCACCTCCATTGGTAGAATCAAGACGACTCCTTAGGGCAAAGCCAAAATTGATCAGCGTCACTCCCAGCCCTGCCCTGGAGCCCATGCGGGATGCATGTGAGGAATGCATGAGGTAAGTGAGTAGGAATCCAATGAACTGGAAAGATATGGATACGGCCATGTTCCACAGGAACGAGAATATGGAACCGGTTGGGAGCGAATCGACGATCATGTCCCCTGCTGAATCGGGGGAGAAAGGAGCATGCACCGTGGTCTCCCAATATGGGGGTACAGCGTCGGCCTGCGCCGAAGCATACGATGGGGGCGCTTCACGCTGAGAATCCTCAGGCACGACGTACGTGTCATCACCTGGTAATGAGTGGTAAGTCCTGGCAACAGGTTATAGAAGTAATATAGCTCACCGTCTTGTATCCGTACTGGAGCAGATGGTTTCGCAGTAACATTTGCGAAGACACCATCATTGTTAATACCGCCACCTATTGGGCCAGCCGGATGCGGGTGAGTCAGTCCAAGCCGCTCTGCAACCGGTGTTGGTAAAATCGCAACAGCAGCCCGTTGCAGCCACATCTTCCTCGGGGAAGGCACCGAATCGCGGTTAAAGGTCGGTATAAGGCCGTTTGAGTTCCCGTATTCATTCGGGAGCGCAACTGCGGAAGGAGGGGGTGGGGAACCAGGAGGAGGATAGTTGGCGTAATCAATATTCTCGAAATCATACTCTCCAGGAGTGTGGGAATGCGGAGGAGATACTCGCGTAGTTGAAGGAGAGGTGGAAGTAGGATTCAAGGGTTTAGATTCGGAGACGTTTTCGTCGTCGTCTTCGTCATCTGAGTAGTCAAATGCAGCCTCCATTTCGACCTCGGCATTATGGTCTGATCTGGGTGTAGGCAATGGAGCATAGCGGTTCGACATGGACACGAAAAGTGTCTAGGATGAGGAGAAATAAATCAGGGAAATTGCGAAAGAATGAGGTAATGGATGATGTGTAGCGTAGGACAGAAGAGGAGACAGTAGGATTTGGAGACTGAGCTTGTTGGGATTATGGATACGGTCAGCCGCACGTGCAGCTCGATTCCCACATTTATTAAATATTGGTTGCCGACCATAAAGTTCACCCAATAAGATTGCCAGCTCAGAGTGACGTAATATATTCCCAGAATATTCCTATACCTTCTCTCCCAAGCAACAACAAATACACTATCCAGTTCCACAAGTGCCGCTACCAGCAGGAGCACACAGAACACACTGAAGAAACCGACATTAGAGCGAATGCAGAAGCGATCTCGATGGGACTATTACCATAAATTCAGCGATTATGCAGGTTCGCCCTGTTTGCATTCCTCACAAGTTTGTTAACTCTTTCGCAACTTTCCATTCTCGCCTCCATCATTTTCTCAAACTTTTCAAGTATTTGCTCCCTCGGTTCCAAGCTCTCTTGTTGTTGCGACTGCGTTGACAGCGTGCGTCTATTCTTGGCACTAAGGCCTTCCAGCCGCAGCTTGAAGCCCTTCTTTCTCCGCATCCAACGCGTTGGCTGGTGTCCGGACGCCTGAGGTGCACGCTCGGACATCTCCGATTGCATAAGACGCACCGAAGAGATCGAAGAGGATGTAGATGGGGAGGGCATTGGGTGCGTGAAGGACTGGCCATCGTGGGACTGGTCTGAGTAACCACTGCTACTCATTTGTGGGGGGTCATCGAACGCGTTTTCCAGCACTGCTCGCGTCCTGTATACCCACATGCGCTCATGCTGGTAGAAAGCGACGAGAGAGTCGAGGAGATTCATGGTCGATTTTAAGGGGTCTTCGGTTTGCTCTACTGATGGCTGCTGATTTTGGGGCGAAAAGGGAGGAGTCGGCATGGAATGCTGATAGTTGGCTGCCATGTAAAGTAATGACTGCGATTTATGACGGGCTGTGGGGTGGGTATAGTAAAAACAGAGGGCAATGCGGGTATATATGAGGATGAAGACCGAGACCCTTACATCTTGTCGAGATGAGAAGAGAAGAGTAGCGACAGCCTGGGACTGTGTGCCCAATCCAGTCTAGACGTATCTCCAGCCAATTACACTCGTTGATTTGATCCGCGACCACCCGTTATAGCATCCATTCGCTGCTTCCCATTGGCCGCCCACCAGCTTGTGACAGCCAATGGGTGCAGATTCCGCGAGCCAATCGGACCATCATTACATATTGCGATGGAACGACGCCGCTGTCTCATCCAACTCGAGCCTGTGACGCGACCTTGGGCTGCACCGGAAATCAAGTTCACGCAAGTCCAGGAAATGAAGTTCACTGCGTCTGCTCTGTTAGCATTTACTACTCTGCCCTTGGTATGCGCGGAATCCATCAAGGTCAAGGTCTTCCACCGCGTCTTCCATCCCCTTCTTCCTCAACAATCATATGTCGAACGTGGTGCTATAACAGTTGCCTCAGACGCTCAGCCATCGTTAGACTCAGCACCATCGCTCTCCGAGGACTTTGCTGCATTCTCTAGTGTCTTGGATACAATACCAAGTAGCAGCAAAGATGCTTTGTATCAGATTGCATTGCAGCGGGAGGGAGATACCTCCGAGGGCCAGTGGGACGTGTCTTCCGTGAAAGTGGTGCGCATTATGTACTTTTCCATGTTGATGGAGTTTTACTTATTCCAATCGTAGTGCCATCTCCCGCAGGCCACCTCGCAATATATGGTTTTACATGTTGTTGACGGCCAGAGTCTGATACCGTTTGCACTGGACTACTTCTTTTCGCCGATTCCACATGATGGGTCATGTCCAAAAGCAAGCAAATCAAAGTCGAAATCCCGCCCTGCAGGAAAACTATCTTCATTCCAAGCCTTCAGCGAGAATGTCAGCCGCTTGAATACCACCATTGTCCTCAGAGAGCCTGTGGTGCCTCCACTGTGCGTGTGTCCGCATTATTGCACCCATGTTTTTGCTTTAACTTTGGCGACATATAGACCTGAACTTCGCACTCCTCCTCCTCTCACTCCAGAGGGAGAGGTAGTTCAGCCAATTCCAGAGAAGTCTTTCCTTCAGAAGTACTGGATGTATATGGTTGCCGTCGTTATAGCTCTACGTATGTCCTTTCTCCAATTTTATGCCCTAATTCGGCGTAGTCATCTAACCTTCACATGTAGTATTCTCCGGTGGTGCCGAAGAAGAGCAGCCTAGACGCGGTGGTCAGTAGAGACGCACAGCCTTTTTGCACAGAAAACAGATGTATACCCCGACTAGACTACTCCAGAACATGCGTGGTTCCCCTGTCTCGATTCTTGAAAATGTGTACTATACCCGTGCAAATGTCAGGAAGATAAATCCATTCATCTAATGCTTTACAATAAAGCACATTCCAGGCTTTCATTTATGCTGTACATCAATATAGACACTTCTCACTTCTAATTTGCTTCTAGCCATTATTCCTCATTTGTCCAGACTTTCTGCATCTGCTTCTTAAACGGCTCCAGAGTGAATTCAAGTGCCGAACACGGGAAGCCGATCTCAAACTTCTCCAATACACTAGGATGCAAGATGCCAAGGTTACCGATTTGCACATCTCCCTGCTTCGTTGACGACGCACTTGGACGAGGACGATAGTAGATGGTGGCGGCACGCCCTGGGAAGAACATAGGATCTAGCCAAAGATTCAGCATTTGGATTATTGGTACAAAATAATATGGAGAACTTACCGCTGCTTTCCTTGATGTAATAACCTGTCGATGCTTCGGTATAATTGATCCGAGGGATCTCGAGCATCTTCATTGCACGGTCCAGCATACCGTGCACGATTTCAAAGCCTGCACTCTTGTTGCACCATACAGCAGCTGCGTGTCTCGCATTCCGTGCTTGGCGTTCTCTCGACGTGTCTTTGAAGACTACATCCGAGGTTTCGAACACTTTGATAGGCAGCGGATGTGAACGGTTCTCCCGGATAGTCTTGAGTAGCCCAGGAATAAGCGTTGTGCGCACAACTTGGAACTCCAGAGTTTTGGGGTTCGCGATTTTTACTGCGGTATTGTCGTCGTCCTCATGATTTAGCCATTCAAAGTTATCTTCATGTGAACACTACAGGTCGAATATAATCAGAACATGAGCTCAATACGTCCGAAGATTCAAACGCACGAGGATAAGGGGAAGGACTTCAACCCAGCCAGCAAGAGCCCATTCCGTACGGATAACATCGCTTAATTTGCTAATTGCTAGGGGCTGCGCAACCGTGTTGACGGCTGGGAACTCGTTAGGCAGATTGTTGAACCCATACGCAATAGCAGCATCTTCCATGACATCGCACTCGTGGAGAATATCTGGGCGTGTGGCCGGAATGTGCACGAGAACTTCGTCTGGGTTGGTACTTGATATATTGGTGTGAAGACCCATCTTCTGCAGCAGTGTGGATACCTCAGACGAGCTAAGGGAGAGGCCAGTACACGAGTTCACGTAGGATGCATGGGCGGTTGTTTTGCGTCCGGAGATATCTGGGAAGATGTGCGTCTCGCCATCAGGATAGACGACTCTTACCGGTTCAATACTGGGAGTATATCAGTATTCTGTGGCGAGCTGCGTTCTACTGCATCACTCACGTGTATGGTTCGGCACAATACTCCGAGAACATGGTCGCCACAATGTTTACAACAATGTCAAGCTTGGTTTTATCTGTTGCAGTGACATCGATGAAGACATTCTGTGTATTCAACGTGATCTTGCTGTGCTCGGAGTTGATAATAGGAGGCATGGATAAAACTTGATCGTTCTGATCATAGATGATGGGATACACGGCGGAATCGCGAATAATGTGCAGATATTTTGACAGATGTTTTTCGGACTGCAATGCAAATGTTTGAAAGGGGTCCTAGGTCTGAGTAACTGTTCATATTTACCTCATAGACCACCATCAGCTCTTCTGCCGTGTACTCCTTATCTTTTCCTAAAGGCGCGAACTTAATATCCTTTGGCGGCCTAGCTTCGTATCTGAAAGGAGGTTTTAGGGTATCCAAGTCGTGAGTTCCAATAGCGACAAGTTGTCGCCTTCTGCAAATGTTTTGATGGAGCTTGTCCTGCAAGTCTATGAAAGAAGCATAGGACCTGGGTGTAAACTTGATGTTGCGAAGGACTGCGCATGCAAAATACGGTCTGATTTTCTTCGTCTATCAAACGATAAGTAGCTAGCAGTATCGTTAATCGTAATGCGACATACCTCAGCACTGACTGATACAGTCAATAAATCAGATTCTCCTCTGGGGGGATATACGAGCTTGTAGACTGGAGCTTCCTGCTTTCCAAGGAAGATACGAAGTGCTCGAGCAATCCCTTCTATGCACAGGAGATCGTATCTGAAACAATATGAGGCCTAGTAGTTTTGATGCTTCTCAACATCAAACCGACCTATTTGCGGGGATCTCTATCTTCAATTGCTAATAAATGAGAAGAAAGTTAGCAAGAGCTGTGGTGATCATGTCATAAGACAACTCACTGGACGTTCAGCAGGCAAGCCTTTCTTCCTTGCCTCTTCAACCTCCTCGGTGGTCTGATGTCCGGATTGAAATCAGCAAAGTCCGTGAACATATATCCACAGAATAGGCGCACATCTTCGTCCAATTCTAGCCCGTAAGCAAAGCATAGCTCGTCAAACTCCTCAGTAGCTGGGATCGGAGGTAATGGATGAGGGCGGATCCAAGCCTTTGAGGTGCTATAACGTACTGTATTCCTTCCCGAGTCTTTCCCATATATCTGCCTTGTCTACGGCCACGGTAGGCATTTTGAATGACGAGTTATTGACGGATTATGAACTTTGCTATAAGCTAAAGCTCTTCGAGTTCAAGATCGAGTCAATCTTTAATCGCGAGTAATGAGCACGTGAGCAGCGTGTTTTCTCACATAAGATTATCTTTGAGCTCGATCTTCCGAGTCGATTCATCTTGAAGTTCCTTGAACTCTTTGTCTTCCAGCTTCTCCGCGTAAAAATGAAGTATGTCGCTTTACTCAGCGGCGGCAAAGACAGCTGCTACAATCTTCTACACTGTGAAAAAAACGGACACGAGCTCTTGGCTGCGGCGTCATTGGGACCAGAACCTGGAAAAGGTCCGGCACCCACCTCACTTTCGGTGTGAACTGCATGTCAACCATTCGTCTCAGAGGAACTTGATTCTTACATGTATCAAACTGTCGGACAAGACGCTATCGAGCTTGTAGCGCGTGCTTTAGAGGTTCCTTTATACCGCCAAATAATCCGCGGAAATGCCGTCGAGAAAGGATCCGAATACGGTGGTAGAAATGCGAACGAAGCTGGCGGGGTACAAGGAGATGAAACCGAAGATTTGTTTGCTTTGTTGTCGACAGTCAAAGTAAATCTTGCTTATCTCGCCTCCATGCTCTATGTCCAACATTAATTCGTTCTGCAGTCTTACCATCCCGATGTGCAGGCTGTCTCGGTCGGGGCCATCTTGTCAAATTATCAACGCGTAAGAGTTGAACATGTGTGAGCACCAGAAAACCCAAAGGATCTGAATTTATCTGAAATTCATCTTTGTGAAGCTGCCGTCGACTAAGTTTAACACCGCTTTGTTATCTGTGGCAAAGGGATCAAGGACAGTTATTGTCGGAGATGATAGATGCACGATTAGAAGCAGTCTTGATTAAGGTAGCAGGAATTGGGCTCACAACTAAGCATCTTGGAAAAACTTTGGAAGAAATGTACCCAACTTTCCTGAAACTGGTAAGCTCAATCTAATGACTTCAGGAGTTTCTCTGATATGTTCCGGCAGAACACCCTTTATGGGGCTCATATCTGCGGTGAAGGTGGCGAATATGAGAGCTTTACAGTCGACTGCTCGCTATTCAAGCATAGAATTATTCTGTAAGTGCCACTTTTCCCTTTCCTTTTCTTACGTTGTTCCTGAAACAATATTTCACAAGTACTAAAGTGGAAACTGTGATTCACTCTGACAATGACTTCGCAACAGTTGCCTTCTTGAGGATAAAAAATGCTATCCTGGAACCGAAAACTGGTAGCACATCACTCGCAGTTACTGTCCCTCGCGTTCTGGACGAGGGGTTTGATAGTGTACAAGATGCCGTCCTATCATCACAGGATCGTGCAGGAATTGCACAAATTCCTGGAACAAACCCTTGCTCTGATCCAGAACAACATATCAATTGCCCCATCTCAAGTAGAAAAATAGGCTCTTGGGCCGCAGTCACCAATGTGCAAAGGAGCGTCTCTGAGCTTTCAAAACAAGCATCGCTCGAAGATGAGGTCATAGAATGCTTTAATATTCTAAGAGGTGAGTCTTCGACATTGCACTTTCCTGTAGGAGAATTCTTAAGCATTATTATAGACCGTCTGGCGGACTATGGCATGAAGTTATCCAACTGTGCGCATATAAATATATTTCTTTCCTCCATAGATCTTTTTGCACGCGTCAATGCGGTGTATGCGACATTTTTTGGCACTAGTCCACCCGCGAGAGCTTGCGTGGCTTTGGATTTACCTCACCCTGTCCAAGTCAGGCTGGATTGTATAGCTTTTGCTGAACATACCCCTCTGGATCGACAAGCACTCCATGTACAGAGTCTGAGTTACTGGGCACCAGCAAACATTGGTCCATATTCGCAAGCAATCACTGTGTGTCGTATTTTCTGATGATGATTTTTTTTTCTCACCTCAGCTATAGGCAGATGAGCGCATCTTTGTTTCTGGCCAGATTGGACTCATTCCTAGCTCCCTTGAACTCCCGTCGCCAAGGTCTTTAGCCACCGAAACTGCACTTGCATCACAACACGTGGCTCGAGTAACGGAAGCACTCAAAAGCGGGTCGGGCGGTGGGTGGGATGGACATGCACAAGTTGCCATCTTCTGGCTAGATGATATTCCCAACGTGATCCATGTCAAACAAACACGTTTGGTTTCTAAGGTACATATATTTTTCAGATAGCCCTTTTGGCACTAAATTCAACTCGCTCTGTTAGTCTATGCAAGTTCCTACTCTCTTTGTGGTCGCAGCGACATTACCAAAAGGTGCCTTGATAGAGAAGCAAGTGATGCTGCATACCGGTCGTTGCCTCGTTCTCGAGGAAGACGACATGGATTTGTCACTACGATGTTGTGCACCCATCTATGAGCATGGTAACTCATTTTTCTGCGCCAGGGAGTTGAGTTGACGTGATCTACTTCAGACGATCTATCTCTCCCCGGCCGGGGGGCACTACATTGGGAAATATCAAGATTTAAAGAGAGGAATGCTGCATGTGCCACCGTTTGCGTTCAGGGCGAAGGTAATCTAGTTTTATCAGTTCTTGCAAATGCAGTCTCTTATCTCCTAGTGAAAGCGACAAAAATGAGTACAGACGTACAAACGCTGGCTTCAGCTCTTGGGCCGCTTGTCGCTCACACGCTATCCATCCGACTATTTTATGTACCATCTAGAACAGGATTGGACTCATGTAAGTTTCGCTTTGTGAGGCTTTATTTCTACCTTAATAACTTTTTCGTAGGGTCATTCATTTGCGAAGCGATATTCGGCTCACGAAACAGTCCCCCCGTTACTTGCGTTCCCTGCCGATATATCTCCACAATAGATAACGATAACTGGGATTATGCTCTTTGTATTCTTTCCGTCTAGCAGCGAATCACCTTTAGTTTGCATCTTGCTCGGTCAACCGGTCACTCAAGGCACAATGTTTAAGTATTCCGTAGATCTATACATGGTTCTACATCCTGGAAAATATGGTATACTGTACAGAAAACCTGGCAATTGGTTCCAAAGGAAATACTAGGGTCGAGTGTAACAAAGCAATCAGAAAGCAGTATCTCAAATTGCCTACCAGCATACCCGGTGGCATGAGCCTTACACTATGGGGTGGCCTCCTCACCGAGCAGCCTCATCTCACCTAATCGCCGCCGCATGGCCTTTTCTGTGGGAGTAGGAGGAACCATACGTGCAATCATCGCACCGAAAAGTGTACATACACCTCCAAAACGTAACACCCACGCTACTCCATTCTTGTCGAGATATGTGTTGCCAGGCTCCGCTAAGCTGCTAGGCGTCTCGTCGACGATTCGGAAAATCGTACTTGTGACTATCGCAACCTGTGGGAAAGGTTAGAGTTGATAAGAATAAGATAAGGTCATACATACAATGAACTGAGGCATCACGATGGCCAGGTTATGTATACCCAACACCGTACCTCCAGCTAAGGGTGAAGCTAGAGAAACATCGTCTTGAGCTACATCGTATTCATCAAAAGAGCGACGACGAAGTAGCGGTCTTCTTTCATTGGTATCACTGGGACGGCGCACTGGGGTTGAGAGATTCCGGATATGTGCAGGTCGCCTCGGAGTAGGCGCTGGAGGTTCCTTTAGGAGCTAAAGATACGTTTAAAAATGATACAAGAAAAAAAAGGAAACTAAACTCACTTCCATGATGATGGCGAAGGGAACCCACATCGCTACCGCCCAACATACTCCAACGAGGCTGATGAAGATAGTAGCCTGTGCAAAATTGTGTTTTTAAAGATTGACAGATAAATAACTGATACCATACCTGCACAACGGTTGATATGAAAAAGGTAGAGAACGTCAAAAAGGTGAAAAACAACAGTGCACCCGTCCAGATGTTGCGCAGCAAGAAGGGCATGACTGGAAGACGTAGCGGTCTTCCTTTTCTGGCTGCTTCAACACGCCATTGGCGCACAGTTTCTCTGATGCGAGTAAGCTCTGCATCCTCATCAACATCGCCTTTATGTGCTAACAGACGGCGATCGCGGCCTGCAAGATGCGGCAAGATAGAACCTGTAATCACGCCGACTAGAGTATAAAAGTGAGAGGCAGAACCATTAGCAGCTTTTAAAAGATACACACCAATAGAATAAAGCAGCATAGCAAACTCTCCTTTCCTTGTAGCTACGTCTGGATCCGGTTCTGTTTGATGTTCATAGGCCATGATCTGGCCAACATAAGTAGTCGAATAGAATAAGAAGGGGAACCTAAATATACCCATTATTAGGATATGTAGACGAACAAAGAAGGTTATATGATTCACCATCCCATGAAGGCGAACAGCTGCACATAGCAGACTCGTCTTATTGGCCTGGGTAGATTCAGTGCAGTAGTGTATATGTTCTGAAGCACGTCTCGGATCCTACTGTTGTTACGATGGGTTTTCTCGCGCTCTTCTTCTTCGTGAAAGAAGCATGTGATGAAAACAGTTATCACGAGAATCACAATGCAGATAATACAGAATTTGCGGAACTGGCCACCGCCCAGCCATCGGATGACAGGTAGTTCGGCGAGTGGCAGGAAACCTAGAGAAGGTAATAAGTTATCTTGAAGAAGATAAATAGGTGATTAGCGGACCAAATCCATAGCCGATAATATTCCCTGCATTGGTCATTCTGCCATGCCATGCGTTACCTGCGTTCAGTTGACCTGGTGGCGCAACATCTAGCAGAAGATTCCTTAGTGAGGCCTGCAGTCCATTAAGAGCGAAGTCGAGAATGTAGAAAGAGACGACGGCAAGTCCAATAGCGGTGGAGATTACCTAGTTTCGCATTGTGTTAGTATCTACGCATGCTGATTCAAAGGAATACATGTTCATTACCCTGTCATTGCGCCTCTCATCCCAGTCTCCTGCACCGACACCGAGTAAGTCTACGAAAAATGCGGCAATATCTTTGCAGTAGGCCAGAGCGAGTGTAGACACCACGAGGGCACAGGTCGAAAGGATGACCCAGAAGCGGCGACGATATTTGGATGAAGAGGAATCAGACAATGCGCCTAAGGTCAGAGCGAACAGCGTAAATCTCTCATCCTCACTGACACTATATAAAGAGAACCGCGTACCTATAACAGGTTGTGCTACTAATCCGCTTATAGGTCCTGCAAGCCACACGAGAGAAGTTAAATGTTCAGAAAGACCAAGCCCCTGGAGGAATGGAGTCCCATAGCTATTGCGGAAGTGAGTCTAAGGAAGGTGGACGTGGCACGATCAGCATGAGGCTCACCCCAGCTCGACTGTCCATGCGATTTGGGCGCCGGCCATAGATATGGAGAGGGTAAAGAGATCCCATGTGGTCAATCGACGTTTCCCAACCGGCGAAGTCTGCCTTTTGCCAGTGTCTTCGGTGATGACGGTGCTATTACCGTTGGTAGTCGCGTCAAGCGGAGGAGAGGCAGCATTGCCGGTTTGCCTTGCTCTTGCTGATGGCCATGGGATTTGGGTGGTGGGGTCTGGGTCGCTATCAGAGATGGGGGGTATCATCAGGACAAGTTACGAGGCAGACACCACTTGGTCGTGGTACGAAAGCGAGGAGCATCCAGGCTGAATCACCGCTCCTTATGTAGAGCTCCCCAAGTCTGACTCCTGGAACAGACACCACTGCCATCTCACTCGGCGTTTGCCGTTTCATTTCCCTGTGGCCTGCAGCTGTTCATTTCGACCCGATTCAGGCCATCCACCTCACAAATGTTCTGTGCATGCTATCTATAGCAACATACGGGGGTAAGCGGCACCCCGGGCACGGCCCTTGTATAGAGATAGTTTTCGTACAACAGAAGCCATAACAATACATGAATAAATAGCTACTTAAAAAGCCCAAGTCCTAGTGCTAGATCCCGACAATGTAATAACAGTGCAACAGACAAAAAAAAATAGCAAATATAGTCATACATACAAACCATAATACATATGCAATGATTCTTCAGACTGGTGCTCATGCACCGCGTACAGCAGTTGCCGACATTCCCCGTCGATGGCTCGACGAATCTAAACCCTGTGAAGGTTTCGACAGAAGGTTGAATGCTTTCCGACGCCCCGCGGTCGGTGTGTTATTGTCCTCTGTAGCCACAGGCGGCTCGGGAAACTGAGCATATTGACTCGGAGGACCCATATAGTTCTCTTCGTCAAAGGAACTACGATCAGCGCTCACGATAGATCGCAGTGAGTTCGAGGTGGAGGAAGACCGTGTAAGCAATGGGATAGGGGATACGGTTGGATGAGACGCCGTGGGATTTGTACCCGATCGACTTCGATGATCTAGTGAATGCTTTCCACTAGCACCATTGATTGTTTCGGGCGTACTTCTGAGTTGAGCGGCCGATAGAGAAGGGCGTAATCGTCGAGGTGTTATTGCACCAGTCGCCAGTTGGTTTAATGCACCGATGTCGTCTCCATTGGCCGACGGTCCAGCTGACGAATAAATTGACCCATTCTGCGACCTGTTATCTGTCGAGGAAGTACCTTGACTGCCACTCCGGTTACGCATCATGTACTTTTCCATCGCGTCCGCATCGCGTTCTCGCATGCGACTAGCAATAGGTGACAAGGCGGATGCAGGATGGATGGAGGGCGCGCTGAGAGTAGAGGCTTTCGACGAAGTCGCAAATGTAGATTGGCTACTCGTGGAGGAGGCGTTAGGATTATGGTAGCTTGACGACGGCGAACTATAGACGTTGGAGTTCAACGCTGTAGATGGCTGCGAAGGCGAAGATGAAGTCGTTAATGATGATTGTCCTGCTCTGTAGCCATTGCCATCCAAGTCCCCACTATCCGAATTGGCCGTAGTGCGACTTGTGCCAGATCCACTTCGCATTCGTGGAATAGCAGTACGATCCTTTGTTGGCACTGGTGGTGGAATGCTCATGGGAGGAGAACCACCCCACTCATTCCCCCGCTCGGCCGCCTGAGCAAAAATTTGCCGACGCGACTTCTTGTTGTTTTCATACTGCAAACGTGCAGTATCTTGCAGAGTATCTCGTGTGCTGAACCTGAGAGAGCGTCAGTGATCAAACACACATCACATGTCGCCTTTACATACGAATAGGCGTAATCGGACGGTGTGAAACCTTCATTATTCCGCGCGGCATATTGACAACCTCTCTCGATAAGCAGCTGTACAATCTGTGAAAAAGTCATTAGAGATCCTGTCTTGATAGTGTAACAATTCGCTGACTGGTATATGGCCCCAAGAGCTCGCACTACAAAGTCAGAAAATAGAGCTACAACAAATACTTGCTTAGGACTCACTAGTGCAACGGAGTATTTCCCAAGTTGTCGGACAAATCAAAATCGGCACCCAGGTCACATAACATCTGGTAAGAAATGAAAAGTCAGTTCGTTATACACAAACTTAGCGTATGATTACATGTATGACGCACCCTTACTAGCTCTTCGTTCCCCTTCAATGCCGCTATGTGAAGTGCTGTCTTCCCTTGAGCATTCGACCAATCCAGTATCCACGAATACCGGTCGTAATACATACGGGCCATGCGAAGGGCGGCACCCGTGGAATCCTCCGACGAGGACTGTGGCGCGTAAGGATTAGGATGTGATGGCTTGTGGTCAGCGAGGAGCATAAGAACGGTGTTATTTTCCGAGTCCTTAAGGAAGAGAAAATGAGTACTAGCTTACGCGCGTAGTAAACACTAAAAACTCGCCTTGCTTAACTCCTCATCATCGTGTCCCGCAGTCAAGAGAAATTCGAATGTCTCCTCATGACCCAGGACAGCGGCCCATGCTAGCGAGGTGTGACGGCGTGGGGCGGTGTCTGGATTTCGCATATCCGTTCTCTGTATGAGACGCTTGACGAGGAAGAGATTGTTTTCTAATTTAACCAGACTAATTAGTAACGACGACGAGGCGGGTCGAGAGCAAGAGATACCTTTGACTGCTCTTCGCAGTCGAGCGGTGGCATCTTTCTCAGCCATGCAGGCAGAAAGACGAGAAGGTGGACCGAGAGTCACAGTTAGGAACAAAGACAATTAACGGATAGCCTTTCACTGTCAGAGGCATCAGGACAGGAACCCAGAGGGCCAACGCAAAGATCACGTGAATGTGCACCGCACTAATTTGAAATAGGCGCCGGATGCAAGTCAGATGGTTTATTTATAAAGCACGCTCATCGTCTTCGCCACGCTAGTGGCCGCACGTATAATCCACGCTCAAATCGCAATTGCTCGTCTCTTGTTTCGCTCAAGCTCTGCTGCGTATACATCACGCTTAACGATAAATGCCTAAGGTCGTCTCTAGGTCGGCCGTTTCGTCTTCGACTGATGGTTTGTTGCGGCCGGTCCGTTTATACTTCCGAATCCTCTTTAATCTTCTACCTCTCCAGCACAGCCCACTGCATCTTCGGCAGCCTCTCTTCGAGTCTACTGTGCGTAGCTTTGCCTCCTATTTTATCTATTGGGCTCATCCTTTGTTCATAATAGATTGCATCTGTGGCGAGTTTATCGTAAGTCTCTTTGCTTGTCTGCTGGTGAGCATACTTACTCATTTAGTTCGTTTCCAGCTTGTTATTGATAAAAATCTGGCTACATTGCCAAGGCGCAAGACAGATAATGCCGTTATCGTGCGCGCACGAGATAGTGATGAAGGGAAAGCTAGGATATTCAAGCTGAATGCCGTGCCTGGAGATCCTGTTTTGCTGGAGAGGTACGTCGTATTTATGAAACAGGGCATCTTTTGTTGGCTGAACGACTTGTATTCAGACAAAATGGTTATGAAAGACAATACCGATTCCACTGCCCTCGATGCTCCCTGCCCATTGGTTACCAGTCGACATCTCCGCCTGTCAAGTCAGGCCCATTTCTCTACATTATTTCAGGGGCTCTTACTCAAATGCAAGGACAAGTACCGCCAGATGCATTTGAGGGGGAAAATATTTCGTAATCTAGCCATCCATTGTACATTAATTAATATTTTTTTAGAAGAGATGCGGCTGTAGCCTGTGAGGATGCAGCCTTGCAGTACTTCTGCGTGAGGTTGACCGTTGGAGGCTGCCGTTGGAGGGAACGTATAGAGCCTTGTATATGGTTATTTAGATGAGGGGGGAAAGCCAAACCTCGCAAGTACCAAGAAATGGCGTATACGATTATTACGGCCTACCTCAGCTTACAGGCGGTACATAGGCTAAAATGGAACATGCAAGGATACGAGAATAGAGGAATATGCTGATAAATCATTATTAGAAATGTAACGTTACAGAAAGACAATACGTTGCCCTGGCACTGGATGTATATGTACACCAGTCCCTGGCTAGACGTGATCGCGTTTCACCTCCCATGGTGAGGATGTTCTATAGGCCAATTCCTCTCAAATAAGATTTGTAAAAGCTGACCTCACCTCTGCTCTGCCTCGCCGCTATGTACATCGAGCCCGGGAAAGGAGATGGATGATGGAACGGAGTCCCTAATTGAGATTTAGGCGGCGGGCGCTAATGAAATTCAAGAGCCGCTAGCGGTGTTTCGAATACAGCTTCCTCCGCGCTCCTGTGGATCCTCCAGTCTCCAAAGGCTTGTCCTGCTTCAAACTACTTCTCGGCCATGGAACTCCCGTCTTCGCGAGAGCTGGAGCTGGAAATCCTCCTTAGGGAACGGGATGCCCAATTAGCAGACGTCAGCGTGAGTTTCACCACCGTGCAATTTCGCCCAGTTCCCTGACATTACCCTGCCTGCTCGTGTTCGTTCTTTGCAGGATGAAGTGACGCGATTGCGACAATATCTCTCGACACAACCAGGCCCATCAACATCGGATCCCGTGTCTCTACCCCCAGCTTTCGTGTCTGTTTTGCTGCCCCGCCTCGCTGGCGCTACATCAAGTGCAGCCCCTACGGCGTCAACTTCCAATACAGTGACAGCAGCTCTTACCCAGAGAGCTAAATTGCTTCAGGAAGAAAACGACGAATTATACGAACTTCTGAAACGAGGAGAGACGGGTAAATTGAAGGAGGAAGTACGTAGTTTGCGACGAGTTGTGGAGAAGCTTGAGGGTGCCTTGCGAGGTGTGTATACCACGCCTTAGATACTTCGGCAGCATGCTCATACCCTATTCGAAGAATCTCACCAAGTAATCAACAACCTATCGTATGTCATTTATCGTCTTTTCAGCATATGTATTGATGAATCAAGCAGTATGGAACTTGACAAGTCCTACGAAGCCCTGGCATCCTCTTCTCGTAGCGCGAACAACTTCAAATCACAGTCGCATTCACCACATAACTCTTATCATCCTCTGCCTTCTTCCAACCTACCAGGAAACGGATATAGCACTTCGAAGCTGCCCCCTACAGGTCCCAGGGCACATAAGAAGCCTCGCCTTTCCGAGGCGACTGCCTCCCCACCACCCCGTTCTAACGGCCCTTCATCATCTCATAAATCAAAAAATCACAACCATTTCAACTCGAACAGTTTTCGAGAGCCAAGGGAGTTCGCTCCTCGACATATCCCAGACCGGAAGTCGAATCACGCAAAGATGGAGATAGACGACGATCAGGCCCGTCCACCATCTCCAGCAGTAGACCATGATCGTGACCGCGAACGCAATGGCAGCGACCGTGAGCGGGAGCGCAACGGCGCTGACCGCGAGCGGGAACGCAACGGTGCTGACCGCGAGCGGGAACGCAATGGCGACCGTGACCGGGAACGCAACGGTGGGGATCGCGAGCGGGGCACCAAAGATCGTGAGCGTGGCGTCAGGGAACGAGACCGCGATAGAGACAGAGAGCGCGATCGTGACGGCAATAGGTCTTCTCATCCGCGACGCAACGGGAATGGGAACTTCTTAGGGAATCCAAATCGCGGCGGAGGGGTTGCAGCAGGCATGGGTGGCCCAGGACGCAGGACTGATCGCGATCGTGGCGCGAATATGACAAATAATGTTTTCAACGGTGGGGATCGGACGTTGGCAGAGAGGTTGGGTCTCTGACGAATAATACTCATGTTTCTCTCTCATTTCTTTTGGGTTGCATGCATTACTATCTCTGGAACGGACCTTCCCAGTATTCATACCAAAAAGCAGCCTGATTTTTGCTCGTCTGTAGTATATATGGTATGATTCTCATACCTTTCTCTCTGTAGCCTTAGCTGACTTATTCACTTACAGTCATGTATTCATATTTTCCGCTCTTGCTGTGTTGCTATTCGCTATGTGCATATTATACTTGTAGTAACGTCAGTAGCTAACGTTACGGTGTTCTTTATTGGTCTAATTGCAAAATATTAAGATTCCAGGCGCGTGGAATATAACAGTGCATACTATGGCTCGCTTTTATCTCATTTGTATCTTCCATGCCAGCATGCAAAATCGAAGAAATAATCCCTGTCTGTACAAAGTGTCCACTGTAGGAAAGAAAGGCTGCGTGTCAAAGCCAGTATTCCGGGCTGAGCAACTGGTGCACGACACGGATTCAGTTCTAGCCTCTAGATCAACGAGCAAACATGTCTTCAGGGATTCAAATCCCCCAAACACTTCCAAGTTCCCGCCCAAGTTGAAACATACATCATGTCTACTCGTTGCCAAGCTAGACGCGCGCTGTCTCATCGACATCTTTCGAAGTTCGGACCATTCACGGTTCCGGTTTGTTGATTTGTCACCTAGTGCTAGCAACGAGTATGTAATAATTGGCATCAACTGCCAGTATTTTTTGTGTACGGATAGTGGCTTTACGGGATACTAATACTAATATTATAGTACGACTGGGTGAATGGTATTACAAACTAAGCAGACTTCATGTACAGTACATACACTGGACTACAGACATTACTATAACATTATTATATACTACTACTACTACTGGGGTAAAAATGAAGGTGATAATATGTATGAGACGAAGCTAGTCATGTGCGTAGCAATGAGAACATTTAGATTACATTTGAATGTCGAATTGCAACAGCGGCGGATGGCTGGGGCCAGCTATCTGACCAACGGAACTTCCGTCAGGCCATTAAAAATAACAGGCCGCAAGCAAAGATGATAGGTAGCGCGGATGCGCTGATGTAGGGCTTTGTTGAAAGGAAAGTGACTATGATTTCGTCAAGTCGCTGCAGTCCGGGTGCCTCTCTGACTCAGGCTAGAGTTGCGTAGAGTGAAGAATTTGAAGCAAGTTATGCCAGTGGGTCTCTGTTTCTTGGGGGCTGACGCTGGCCTCTGCTCCCTACGCGAAAAGGTTATAGGCATAGGCAATTCAGAGATGGGGGAGAGCTGGTCGAGATCAGGAAGATAAATAGGGGTGATTGGCAGTGGCTGGGGACAAAGCACGGGCTTGGCAACTCCAGAATATGTCCCGAGTGCAAAGGCGGGAATAGGTGGGACGGGAGGAGGAGAAGGGCCAAGTGTGGGACTCGCAGGAGGCGAACGGTATGGAATGGCGAAGGAAAGGGATCGACGATGACGGCGCTTGAATTCTGGATTTCGTTGAGAAGATGGAGAGGGCAGAGTGTACGTTTCTGTGGGTGGCGCAGTTAATGCCGACCGAGTCCTCTTGCGCTTCGGTTCCCCATCTACACCTGCTTCCTGCCGTCTGTTCTCCTTTCCTTCCATATGCTCGTATGAACGAACACTCAGTAGAGCCTTCTCTCCTGGAAATGGGCTCAAACCAGGAGGAAATGATGGCGCACTGGCTCGAGCCCTGGATGGATATGGGCGACTTGACATTGCCCGGTTTCGTGGGGGAGGTGAAGGTAAAGGAGTGTGTAATGGCTCGGGAGATGGCTGCCTAGGAGGAGGGGAATCTGGGCGAGTAAAGATCGACATTGCTAATAGCTTGGGCGAGAATAGGGAGTAACACTGAATTGATGCCACATAGCTCTGTGGCGGGTTTTATATTTTTTTTGAAGGCGGTACGGACGGAACACGAGGCTTTCTTCTGGATCGGACATAATTGAAGGGAACGTAAGTATAATTAGCGCCCAATAATGCGTCAGAGTGAGTGTTACATACAGGTTACCCGAAGAATACAATGCCGAATGCCTCCAATTAGAAAGTCAGCCAATTGGTACGCTATCGCAACAATCTCACCGTCTCTAACATTTCGCTTCTATCGCCCAGTACCTGATACCAGATGGTCGGATATTGTGAGCACATATCTGTGTACATACGCGGTTCACTGAATGCCAGCACCAGCCATTGCCACGTACCTGAGGGCTGCCGTTGTCTGTGGAAAGCTGACACCGAAGACATAGGTCCCTAGATACATTATGCAATTCTCCAAGGCCAATTGCTTTCCACCGAATGAGAACTTGTTGAGAACTTGGGAATCGGAGGTTACTCCGTTTCCACAAAGAGAGGGACGGAGGTTGGACGGAGCTAACGTTTGCCTTATACCTATTATAGAATACATGTGATCGAGCGACTAAACCGCATAATGCCGAGCCCATCGTCAGGCACTCACCGAATCCTAAGATTCTCGCATAAAACTCTCAGCTTCCCTTTCAAAAGAAAACAAGGTTTATCTGGTTTCTTGTATTCATTTTGTGAATTTTTCATGCGAGACTTTTTCAAACTTCTGAGCGCTACATGATTAAAATCAAATTAAAATCACTGCGCATCCCAAGCCGCCACTGGTAAACAAGTATAAATAATATGCTCGATATGGCACTGCCTTCGAACTCGAAACTCAAACACAACCACAGATTGATTGACATGGCACGCCAAATGATAAATGAGGAGACCTACTCAAAGCTCAGAATTAATTAAAGGTACTGATCTTGATAACGTTTGCAATCGGAACCGTAAGCATCTTACACTTCATGGTCACATCGACAGCGCGGCGGACGCGAAAACAGCGGTCACTCCAAAAGCACCTCTCGGATCGGGTGCCTAAACGCTTGTACCCTCGTCGGGATGTCCTGCCGAATTTTATCTTGGACACTCTATCGTAGTACCCCATCAAGGCTGGTTACATTTCGTTTCCTTGAACTTCGACGAAAAAGTTTGTTTCCCGTACAGTGGAGAAACTGTTCAACTTCAGAAATGAGGCTGTTCCAGTGCGCATTGCGGACATGAAGCACGACTGGGGAACATTGGAACCTCATCCAACTCCAAGCTCAAGCTAACGATAATTCTTAGGTGAATGCAATTGACGGATTTAGCTGTCACGCTTTCAAGAGGGTGAAGCATGGCTGCGCTATTCCACTGTCTGCCAATGATACACACAAGCTAGTGCGCCACTATTGGGATATTCACTGTTATAGACTTGAACTTCCCAAATCGACATGCATTCTTCTCGGTCCCACTCAACAAACTTCTTCACTGTGAGATACAACTTAGAACATCAGTTCATAATACCAGCTGCCCGGATGTCAACATCAGTAACGCTTAGTCCGAGAGCTTATATGGAGGACTTACGAGAGCTGTTGGAAGATGGCATCACAATGACTCGATCTCAGTACGCGGATCAACAATATACGAAATGGCATACCTAGATGTCCACCAACGACAGGACGCGCTCGGAAGCCCTCGGGTTGCCCATTCGTCGTCTCGTACCAGTCTCCAAACGGCTGAGAGCTTAACCCATCGGATGCCCACTTTTTCACAGACGTTATAAAGAGGTCTCGAGTTGAGGTGTCGGTGACAATGCCAGCAGTCCAAATCTCCCAGTCTGTGCTCGCATAAATTATGTATTGAAAGGAGCTGATATTCGTCCAACGACTTACCAGACTTGGTGTAAGTGTGCCTATAGAATATAATACATTGAATTTCAGAGATTTAGTCGAAGGAATGTTTGAATATACCTCGTATCCAGTGGAATGCCGAACGGTTCTAGTTAAAGAAGGTTAAATAATGCCAACCAATGTCTTGATTATCGCTGACCGGCAACAGTCTTATACCATGCCGTTTCTAACGATGATTTTAGTGGATTGCTTTTATATAATGATAGTATAAAGTGGACGCACGCATAGCATACACAGAAGACGGGAAAAGATTCAGCTTTAGCAGCTTGTCTGCATATAAATTGTATGTTAGTCCCCAGCTATTATAGCCAGTTAGTATAACTAAGACTTCGTTTTGTAGTTGAAACAAAAACCTCGTGGAGTTCCCATACTACAATAAACATATACTGAGTAAAATTCAAAAAAGCAAAGTAACGGTCATACCGAAAGAGTGAGATGATTACCAGTAGATGATGTTGCAAGCGTCTGCCAGCGGGTCACGTAGTTTGCAGCAATGGTCTTCTTGGACGTCATTGAACAATAAAGATACAGACACGGGAGGTAACGCACGGAGTAGTTGGAGCTCTTGCTTGCATCTCCCAGTACCAGAGCAATCTGCGACATCGCTTTGATCCCAACGATGCCTTTAATAGCAAGATTGGTTTGGTTGGCTAAGGATCCGGCAAAATCATCGGTACTGATTTGGTTGGCAGGGATAAGAGAATCCTGGATTAAAAATTGTGTCCACTGATCGAGAAGGCTAGACTGTGAATAGTTCAGCTTCAGGACGTAAAAATGTAAGTTGTCCATGATTACATATTGTTTGAGGTGGGAGTTATCGCCAGTTTTCTGAGCGTAACTCAACGCCATGATGATCATATTCCCGCTCTCTGAAATAAATGCAACATCTATCAGACAATTTTCTGTGAGATGTATAAAATCAAATGACCTTCAACAGGCATAGGCTCGTCTTTTCCGTCATTATGCCCAGTAGCATTCGGATAGTGTGCGCCTGGAAAGGAAGCGGTGTTAATTTAATTGAACGTGAGCTATACCTAGAGTATGCTAACCTAGGTCATGAACACTCCAGGCATTTGGATACTGGCCACTCGCTTGATATCGGAACAATCCTTCGAGAAGATATTTACCAAGAACGGGGTTGATGTACAAAAGCACCGGCCAAGCAGGAAATATCACGTCGACGGTATTTACATTCTGTGGTCTTTGGTATCAAAGTAAAACTGGCAAAATAAATGAAAAACGTACCCCATCACTAGATATCTCTTCCAGGATAGGTATTTCAGCATATCAAGTTTTAATCAATGGCTTATAATTACTACCTTTCATGAATACGATGATATCTTGAGTGTTGAATGAGCCATTACTGTTCTTCGAAATGGTTATTTCGGTGGCCCCGAGAGCTTGTCTCACCGAAAGCGCAACAACGGAAGCATAATCCGCTGAGATTTTCGAAGCATCAGAACTAATCTTGGAATCCAATGCTTGAGCTCTGCCAAGAGCGTTATTGTAGTCTTGCAAAAAAGAAGATATCTAGGATTATTGAACAAAATTATCAATCCAACGTCTCTGAGAGAATAAATCCACGCACCACAGCCGCAGGAGAAGAAAACTGACTCCAGAAATAGAGACTCCTTTTTTGTATAGCGCCCCCGGCTACAATGTAGCCCAGGGCTGGATCCCGGATATGACCAACAGAAAAAACAATAGGACTGACTGAGCCCGTAACCGAGCCAAGGTCGTGTGCGAATGCGAACACAGGCCAGTTGTTTGAGATGGCGCGGAAGTTCGTATCCTGTATATTAACCAGACGGCCGCTGTTGATGAATTGTGCTCGAAGGACAACATCAGTGCCTGTCTGATAAGTAGCACCAGTGCTCTTTTCATAAAGCATCAAAAAGTAAAGTTATCCCGGGGAGTGAACCACTCACATTAGTGGTCGAATAAAAGGCGGAACCATCTATAATAGCGATGGTCAATACAATGATCAAGATATAGTGACCTCCACGATGAACTTACACTGAGTTTGGTCGTTGACTTCCGTAAAGGGAATTTGCGTAGCAAGCTGCACTTGATGTGTTAGGACCCCGCCAGTGCTGGTGTTCCAGTTTGCTACCAACGAGTTATCACCGGACACCCATTCGGCACTGATATCAGAGTAAATTTGCACTGAGTGTGTAGCACCGTCGGTCACCATCGCGGAAACTGCCATATATGCGAATGGAATAGACTGTTTCACCAAATCATTTGGCTTAAATATGAAAAGCCATGTTTTAGATGCAAAGCGTGGTGATGATTGTGATAATGCGTACTTCGACAGGGCTTAGGAATGTTATTGTAAAGTCAACCGGTCCAGCAGTCAACACGAAAACACTCTTGGTAGATGTAAACTGACGAAATAGGTTGTTAAATACACTTGTGCAACATCAAAAATGATATAAATATACTTGGGAGCTCTTCTGTGTAGCTTTAGTGAAGGCGGCTCCTGGGACATTTGGATTACCTAAAAAGCTGTATGCTTTCCCATCTACCTTTACAAAGCCTGCCCAACCAAGGGTCGATCCTGTCCAGAACGTTGGCCAAGCGTCATTAAGAGCCGCGCCTTAAATAACAGGGAGTCAATGGTCGATAAACAACAGACAGAAATGAGCAGTACCGGATCCTTGTGCAAGCCAGGCAGAGAGATACGGCGTCCGAACAGCAAGAGGGATGGACGGAGGATTGAAGGGAGTGGCCGTCCACGAAAATGCTTGCACAGAGACAAGGAGACATAAAACTGCAATGCTGATGGGAAATAGATTCATTGTTTGCGGGTAGAGCTGAGCGGAGGGATGCCATGCAGTAAATATATATGACGACGTAAAATGCTCGCCATTATCCCCGTGACAGTCGATGAACAGCAAGAAGGTGATCCGAATGTAGTGTGATGGATGGATACACGACAAAGATCATGAGATGGCACCATGGGATACAAAGATGACGACCGTGCTTTAGGAAATAGAACACTGGATAGTGATTTCCTCTGCCCGTGAACTAAAAACATGCAAATATCAGCCAAATTGTTAGAAGGCGCAGACGAGAGAAGGAGCCGACCATATGCGAGAATCCGTCATGAGAGAACTGCGGGATGTAAGGAAGGATCATCTGACCAAAGCGCTCGGACCGTCATGCACCTATAACTGAATGTTCACTGCTTCTTATAAGACCTACGGGAATTGGTATAGGTGATGAAGAGATTTTCATATGGAACATTGAGATTTCTTCGTAACTGTGGTCCGGAGGCACCATACCCCGCGCGACATTCCTCTAATACGTCGAATTCTTGATAGAAAGCAATTAAGGTCTCGTGTAACACAACATATATAACATACTCATGTGCGTAACCATCTATCAAAAATGATTAATTTTACAATACTATGTGTAAGTGCTCCAAATTTGATTAAACTTGAAGATGAACATCAAAGTTTTACTTACCGCACTGTGACGAAACGCCAATTGCTTGTAAAAATAGCCAGCTGCAAAGTCCAAATCTGCGTTTTCCTGCACATAAACTATTGAATATCAGCAAGCATCATCGAGTGTCAGCCCACGGATCTAAATTCAAGAACAAAGCGAGCAGTGGTGCCAACGAAGCCAAGTTATGAAAGCCAATTCTCCTGAATGAAAAGAAAATACTCCATAAAGTCAATCTGGACTCACACAATCTATTGATGCGTTGATCTGGAGAAAATATCCCGGTTTAAGCACACATGGGCCACTGATGCACGCAATTAGCAGTGCTTCTTAGGACGATTACTCCTGTAAGCCTGCATGTGTTGAGAAGCACAACATCCAAATGGCAAGTTGAGCATCTGATTGGAATGTGCAGTTACAGCACGTAAAAGAACAGACGGAGAAAGGGCATGAGAGGAGAAGCTGAGAAAGGTGACAGTTGAGAGCCGTACCGAAAACACTCATCAATGATCACATCATCAATACTCAATGTGAAAGTCGAAATACTTTGATTTATTTTGTCGACTTTGGTTGTCCGCGACTGTACAGCGGTGAACGTCCCTGATGCAATGTAACACATCACGAGCATCTGCAATCCTTAGATATATTTTAGGTATTTTCAGTCATCCAAGTCAAAAACATCGTCATCGTCATCCCGATTCTTTGTGTGTGAGCTCGATGCTTTATATATGAGATCAAGGCTGTTTCCACCAGACTTCTGTATGACGCCTAAGAAATAATCAGCCTTGAGAATGATAGAAAACCATAGCAAGTGAATATATATACCAGAAGAGGCCAGCCTCAGTTCCAACATGGCAGTATCGAAACCATCGTTATTCCCGAGCTCTTCAAACCCTATCAACCTGAAATACGCAAGATATTGGTTCAGCGAATGGATGGGTATTGTCGCTCTTACCTATCTTTTGATACGCCGTCTACGAAGCAAATGACACAAGGAAGGACCTTGATTTGGAGTTTTTCCACAAGCCATGGAACATTTTCAACAAAAACGCGAAAGAAACGCGTGTTAAAGTACTTGGGGGCGAGTTTCTGTGGGGACTGATGAGCGCGAGTCCTCGAAGCAGAAAAGACATGCGTACCGCGAGATGCTTGTCCATGATTTCACATCGTTTGAAATTGGAATGGTAGAAATGCACTACACATCTTGGTTCTTTCCTATGGATAGTCACCGTGTTTAAATACCGGCAACATCGATGCCGGGTAGGAAGACTCACGCACTTACGCGCACCACCTCCTTTTCGTCCATAATTTCTGTGTATAACCCATGTTCACTTTCCTTCATCTCCTTCATGCGCTCCATTCTGTGAAGAGAGTAATCTTGGTTAGCCATGGAGGCGAATGAACTCGGGAAATAAAACAAGGGGAAAGCACCTCACTCTCTTCTGAGGACCTGCAAGCCCTGCTCTCTCATCACGGCATTGCTATCGTTCTCGATTTCTGCCTCCAATTCAGCAAACAAGGCATCATCATCCTCGTCGTCTTCGTCGTCGTCGTGACGTCGAGAGCGATGGGGATGGTTCGGCTCGACGAGGCGGGAAGCCAGGGAAGATATCCGCGAATTACTGCTACAATTTGATCAGCAAGATCAATGAATATAGAATGCTGCATACCTATCCATGATAAGAGTGGCAGAAGATGCTTCAACGAAGAAGTGAGTGTGAGCTGAGTGCAACGAGGCTATAGCATGAATGATATCGATGAAGGGTCACAGAGGTGGAGGTCCAGCCGAGTCCGTAAATGATCGAGATGTAGATCTGATCGATCATACGGAACTCATCGACTTGGAAGTTGCAATGCACAAGTTCACCCACTGCACTTGGTTTACACCACTACAACAGTAGAGTAGTGCCTTTTGCACGGAATCCATCGTTCTATGGAACGCTAGTTTCCCTGCAATCCCCATGAAGCTCATCAATAGATATATCGACAAGCATGGCGCGGTGCGTGTCCCTATGCGCCAAATATTCACCTCGAATGATCCTGACATCTTCCCCAGGGTCATGTCACTCTGCGCCCAGAGGACGATGAGGATATGTGGCATCTTTATAATTTAATCCAACAAGGCGACTCTGTTCGTGCTCCTGCAATTCGGTGAGCGACTGTACTGTTGCTACACACGGGGCACCCAACACGCTCGTCGACAACTTGAATGTGCTGCTGATCCTGTATCTCGTCTCTGCCAGCCGTGTACAAACAGAATCAACAACAGGCTCCATAGAGTCACATCGTGTCCGGCTAAACCTCACCATTCAAGTGGGGAAGGTGGATTTCGCCTCCGCCGCCGCTCCTGGTGGTGCCGCGCAAGATCTCGGCGCAGATCAAGGTCCTTCTTCGTCCGCAGCTGCACCAGCCACTGCTGCTCTCCATATCTCCGGTCGTGTCATAGCTGAAAATCCTCACGTCAAATTAGGCGCTTTCCATACGCTTGACATCGAGCCAAATCGCGATGTACGGATCGAAAAAGCCGACGGCTGGGATAGCGTCGCCGTTGCTCGAGTGGAGGAGGCCATCGTTCCCGGACGGGGAGCAGAAGTTGGCGCTGTGGTATGCGGAGAAGGTTCTGCAGCCTTCTGTCTGCTCTCTCAGCATATGACACTAGTCACCCATCGGATATCTGTTCCTATACCCCGGAAATCTGCGTCTTCAGGCGCATCTCAGCATGAAAAAGGTCTACTCAAGTTCTATGCGACTTTGTATGACTCTTTTGTGCGACATATTCCGTATTCAAATGTGGGTTTGAAAGCTATCGTAATCGCCAGCCCTGGATGGGTGAGGGATTCAGTGCTAAGTTACCTCGTCGAGGAAGCAAGCAAAAGGGGTGATAGGGCACTCCAACGGGCTCTGAAAGAGAAGGTTGTGAAGGTTCATGTTAGCAGCCCACATGTTCACAGTTTGGTGGAGGTTCTGAAGAGTCCAGAGGTAAGTCTGCATTCTTTTTCAAGGACATACACCTAATGAAGCTATCCAATAGATTGCAGCTCAGTTGAAGGAGACCAAGTTTGCGAGAGAAGGGATTATGCTAGACAAGTGCATGACACTATCGACTTTCTATTCATCGTCCTGACGGCTTGAGTCTCAAGGTTCTTCAAGATGCTCGGAAGTGACGAGATGCGAGCATGGTACGGTCCCGACCATGTTTGTCTAGCTTCGGATCGGGGAGCCATAGGAACTCTCCTCATTTCCGATGATCTATTCAGGTGAGATCCATGTACGTTTTCACCACGTCATGTCCTCACATTCTATCCCTTCAGGGCAAGTGACCTGGTAACACGAAAGAAATATGTTGCTTTGGTCGAGGCTGTCCAACAGAAGGGCGCAGAGGTAGTCATATTTTCCAGCATGCACGAATCAGGCCAACGTGAGGGTCACATATTTCTTGTGGGATTTACCTTTTACTGACGCCGTTAGCAGAACTGAATCAGTTGACGGGGGTAGCTGCAATTTTGACCTTCCCGCTTGATATAGAGGTCGTCGAGGCCGAAGAAAAGGAGGAGGAAGAGGAGAGGAAGAGGAAGGAAGCGGAAGCAGAGATGGAAGGCGACTGAAGAGATGTAGACAGGATTATGAGTCTACGGTAGACATACGTTCATCAATTATTTGGTGCCGTACTTCGGAAGCTGCATGAATATCCTTAATTTGCATGATCTACTTACTGTTGCACAATACATCGCGTGCAGTACTTACAGTACATCGAGGCATGTCGCTGCTGATCGAAATGGTAATATGGGAACTCCGCTTTTATTGCTCGATTGCCATCCTTGGGGGCGCTGGAGATCGACGCACGATGCTAAACCTTTTACGTACCTACAAGTCCATGTCCCTAATAAATAGCGCTTTGCTCATTGATGTATCCAAACCTATTGTCACGTTCGCTCCTCGCTGGTGTGCACAGTCCCCATCCTTCTTTTCAATTTCGTAGCGAGCTCTACAATGTCTAAACGCGTCAGAACAACTTCCCCTAACAGCACTCGTGCCTATTATCCTGCAAAAATCCCTCGCGTATCGTCGCCGCTTGCTAGTCAGGGCACTCATTTCTCTCCCATTAAAACATCCTCTGCGCAAACTGCGGCAGCCGTCGATGCAGATCCGCCCTACAGCAAACTAGCTAAGGCGCAAAAGAATGTCGTGAAGGTGCCGAGGAAGGGCGAATGCGTTGTTTACTGGATGAGGATGTCGGATTTACGAAGTAATAATATATTATATATAGATATATCATGTCCTGCACTGACGAGGTTGTATTTTTCAGTCATGGATAATAGAGCGCTATCGCTAGCTTCGGACCAAGCCCAGAAAGACGCAGTTCCTCTCGTGGTGCTGTTTATATTAAGCCCCCAAGACTACATTGCCCATGATAGGGGTGCTCGTCGAATAGACTTTTTGTTACGCAACTTAGTGTCCATTCAAGTGAGTTCAAAAATTGGCTGTACATGAAAAATAATTATTTGCACGCCATTGATATCTAGATTGCGCTCGAAAAACTTCAAATACCCCTCCAGACTGTATCAATTACCCTAAGAACGAGCATTCCATCAAGAATAGTTGATATGCTTGGGGTTTACAGTTGTACTCAACTCTTTGCCAACGTTGAGTACGAGGTAGATGAGCTGAGGAGGGATACGAAAATCTGTCAGCTTGCAAGCGTTAAAGGAATCCAAACAAATTTTGTGCATGATAAATGTGTAATCGAACCAGGCGTTATTTTAACGAAACAGGGCAAGCCCTACACCGTCAGTACATGGATTTCTGGAACTATTTATAACACGGAGCTCACATACTTGGATCCGGGAATATCAGGTATATTCGCCTTATCAAAAAAACTGGCTTGCAACCTTGAACGGAAATATCACACACTATCTCAAAGATTACCCGCCCCCGAAGGCGAATCTTGAATCCATACGTAATTCAGAAAAGTTTTCGGCGCTTTTCGACTGCAAAATTCCTTCCGCTGTCCCAGGATTCGAGCTAGAGAACGCGGATAGGCAGAAAATGCAGAAAATATGGCCGCAAGGAGAAGAAAAAGCACTGAAGGTATGCGAGTCAAGAGCAATGCACGCTAGTCCATCTTGAAGTTAATGTTTGCAGATCCTTCAACATTTTATTCGAACTAAAGCACGTTCTTCGCAACTCGGTGCTGTGGATCCTCTGACTCCCGGCATGCAAGAATGCGAGAAAGGCAATCGAATATCCAAATATGACGTCGAGCGAGATAGAGCTGATCGAGATACCACTAGTCGACTAAGGTGAGTCCTATATACTGGTAGCGTTCAAGAAACCAGCGAGTAACAAGTACGTCGTGAATAGCCCATACCTTTCATCAGGGGTTATATCTGTTCGTGCGTGCGTGCGCGAAACCATGAAGGGGCGTCAAAAGGGCATTGTTGACGGAGGTAGCTTTTCTGGAACCGGACGATGGATACAAGAAATTGCTTGGAGAGACTTCTATACCGATGTCCTCGTACACTTTCCGCGCGTCTCAATGGGTCGACCTTTCCTTGAGAAGTTCGCCAGTGTAGTCTGGGAAAAGCACCAATTGCCACAGGACACCACAGTCAGTGGAACATCAACTGGCGACCGAGACGGAGAGGCGCTCAATAAGTGGAAGATGGGTCAAACTGGAGTGCCTATAGTGGACGCAGCCATGCGATGCATCAATGAAATGGGGTGGGTTCATAATCGAGCCAGGATGATAAGCGCGATGTATTTGACGAAGGATCTGATGATTGACTGGAGAATTGGTGAGAGGGTGCGTAATTCGCCATATTATCCATTTTCCACCTGAATTTCAATCTTGTTAGTACTTCATGAAAATGCTGGTAGACGGTGACCTCGCGTCAAACAATGGAGGTTGGCAATGGTGTGCTAGCACAGGCACTGATCCATGCCCGTACTTTAGGATATTCAATCCGTACACACAGAGTGCAAAAGTATGTTATCGAAGAGTTATAGCTTGCCATCAGTTTGTAAACATTTGATTACAGATTGATCCAACAGGAGAATTCATCCGGCACTGGGTACCAGAATTACGGAAATTGAAGGGTCCAGGTGCGTCGCATCTCCCACCTTTATTGCATCTTTCCTTGAAGTTGACAATGCTGTACCATCCCACGATCTAGAACTGTACAACCCTTCTGCATCTGCTGCAGCAAAATTAGGTTATCCAAGGCCAATTATAGCGCACAAAGAGGCAAGGGAGAGGGCATTGAGACGATACAAAAATCCAGGCGAAGTATGAGGTCCAAAGAGGTCATCTTCATGTCGATTGTGGGATATTTATTTGTACAAGACCTTCCAATTGTTTGGACATAATGAAGTTGCCAAACAAATACGACAAATTTTCGTTTCCGCCAGAACAGTGAGCTACCACGAACCCCATTGTGCAAAACTGCCAAACCAGCAATCCTTAGTTCTTCGTTGCTATGACATCTCGGACGTTGCTAGGAAACCATGTTTGACTGTCTTTGCCTCTGTGGGCATCAGGAGAACACTTGCTAAACCAGGGAATTTATACTCGACCCCGAACTGTCATATCTGGGATAGCGTCGTAGAACTATGGCCTTCATGTCGCCATTCATGGCCCGCTAAGTCCTACTTCCTCAGGTATTTAAGTCGACCGAAGTAAGAACCTACCCCCTATCATCCAGACCTCATCTGTCTGATCACCAGCTCGTTTCCTACTCATCTAACATCCCTACCGACTGAAGCACTTTAACTAGTGGCTTCTTTCTGCATTGCAACTTCATCTTCTCAAAACATCACCAATCTTTCTTCATCATCCTCTTTATTCTGTAGCTATGTCTCACATTAGCGCTAGCTCTGTGTGCTCGCTCTTTTCAGTTTCCTCGACTTCATCGTCTACACGCACTCTCTTCGGCCCTTCCGCTTCTCCTCGTGACAACCACGTCATGTATGAGGAATTGGGCCAGAGCTACAGTCGCTCTTGCCAGTCTACTCGGAAGCCATCATCATCCGCTTCCTCCGCACCCACCATCTCTTCCCTGAACAGATCTTTTACTCTTTTTATCCCTCAGGCTTCTGTGTCACCTCGCGAAGCACACGCGATGTACGAGGAGTTTGGGCAGATTCTGCGCCCCTCGAACCACTCAAGCAACGGTTCTCGTGTGGGAGCCCCTAATTCAGGGAAAGGCGCATTTGGATTGAAGAAGTGGCTTGGTGCCCGGTAGAAATGAGGCTCGCATAGTGTGCTCGCTCGGGACCGCAGCGAAGCTAAATTGCGATATAGTCGACGCGCGCGTACAGCCGCTAATTTGACGTCGACCTGCGCCGGACAAAGCTGCTAGACAGCCTTGTCCCATGCAGCGTCGTGTCAGGCATTGGGCGGGAGCAATGCTCGACAACTTGTGTGTTGGGAAGCAGTAACCCCAACCAACTACCAAAAAGTGTCCGCTGCTCAACCGATATGCGGACGACAGCTAGGACATTTGAGTGCATACCGCTGAGACAGAGAATGGACTTTTTTTTACTGTCAAATACATTGTACCTGTAGTTATGTAAATTCACAATCGTGTACAATGGCTTCAGAACACTTTCTAGAATCTTTTCAATTTCAATACACAGAAAAGCTTGATGCAAGTTTATTTGAATTTCAATGCACAGTGGTAGACTGTTTAATATAAAATACAACATGAATCCTAAGGATTGTTGAAATCCGAATACTACTACACTAACACACGCAAAGCTCCTGCCTCACAAAGAAGCACTCTGCGGGCCATATAGTAGCATCTACACCCTCCTGACCTGTTGGTGGCATAACGCCGACCGACCGTGTCGCTACCCAACGGTCAACAACACATGGCGCCACCTCTCAAAGGCATCACGTCTTTTTAAATAACCAGTACGCGAGCGCTGTTGAAGCGGGAAGGCAAGGGCGAATTAAGCATAGTTCTCACGAGCCCATTTGGCAGCATCAACAAGGTGGATAAGTGACGTCTCAGTCTCCTTCCAGCCACGGGTCTTCAAGCCGCAATCCTAAACAGTAAAAGAGTAGTTAGTATCTGCCTGAATACATATAAAAAGGAAAACGGACGGGGTTGACGAAGAGCAGAGAATCCGGGAGGATGTCAAGCATGGCCTTGAGACGATCCTTGATCTCCTGCTCTCCGGGAACACGGGGAGAGTGGATATCGTAGACACCGGGGCCGATCTGGTTGGAGTAACCGTACTGCTTGAAGGTGTTGAGAAGCTTCATGTCGCTCTTGGAGGCCTCGATGGAGATAACGTCGGCATCCAGACGCTGGATAGACGGGAAGATATCGTCGAAGTCGGAGTAGCAGAAGTGAGAGTGCGTCTGAAGCTGATCAGTGACGCCAGCAGTAGAGAGCTTGAAGGAGTCCACAGCCCACTTCAAGTAGGCATCCCAGTCAGAGCGACGGAGAGGCAGCTGGACATATTTATTAGATGCGAATAACAAAAAAGTAGATGAGATAATGACTAACCCCTTCACGGATGGCGGGCTCATCAACCTGGATGGCGCTGATGCCACCCTTCTCGAGATCGATAACCTCATCACGAAGAGCAAGAGCGAGCTGCTTGGACTGAAGTTCGCGAGAGACGTCGGCACGGGGGAATGACCAGTTTAGGATGGTGACGGGTCCAGTCAGCATACCCTTCATGGGCTTGTCGGTGAGGCTCTGGGCGTAGCTACTCCACTTGACGGTCATGGGTCCAGGGCGGCTGACATCGGAGACGATGATGGGAGGGCGAACGTAGCTGTAAAAGGCTGTTAGATTTTGAAAAGAAATAGAAGCATCAGAAACATATTTACCGGGATCCGTAGCTCTGAACCCAGGCATTCTGGGTGAAGACAAATCCATGGAGTTGTTCACCGAAGTACTGAACCATGTCGTTACGCTCGGGTTCACCGTGCACGAGGAGGTCGAGGCCGATCTTCTCTTGGAAACGGACAACGGTCTCGATCTCCTTCTTGATGAACTCCTCGTATTGCTCGACGGTGATCTCGCCCTTGTTGAGCTTGGCACGAGCCTGACGGATCTCTTTGGTTTGCTGAAACAAAATTCAGTAGCGGTACTTGAAAGGAAATACGAATGTTAAACATACAGGGAAAGAACCGATGGTAGTGGTGGGGAACTTGGGAAGGTTAAGGTGCTTAGCCTGGATCTCCTTGCGAACGGCGAAGGGGCTCTTGCGATCGAGCTGATCAGGAGTGATAGCAGCGACGCGCTTGCGAACGGTGTCATCAGAGCTGCTCTCGAATTCACGGCGCTTGGCAATGGAGATCTTGTTGGCCTCGAGGGCAGCAGTAACAGCGGAGTCCTGGGAGCCAGAAAGGACTGCGGCTATGGTGGCGACCTCAGCAGCCTTCTCCAAAGCGAAGGAGAACCAATCCTTCTGCTCGGCAGTTAACTTGTTCTCTGATGCAAGAGTAACGGGCGTATGGAGGAGGGAAGACGAGGTGGCAACGATGACACGGCCGGCACCGAGAGCATCAATTGCCTTCTGGCCGAGCTTGATGGCAGCGGCAAAGTCGGTCTTCCAAATGTTACGTCCCGAAACCAGGCCAAGAGAAAGAACAATGGGAGTGGGCTTGATGGCCGCAAGGACCTCATCCAGCTGGCCTGGGGCACGATCAAGATCGATGTGGAGACCAGCAACGGGAAGCTTGGCAATGTATTTGAGGTTGGAGTCGAGACGGGAGAAGTAAGTGGTGAGGAGAATTTTGGGGGCGACAGGGGCAAGCGCGGCGTAAGCAGAGGCGAACTCCTTCTCAAGGGTAGCAGCGCTATCGAGAACGAGAATAGGCTCATCAACCTGGACCCACTCAGCTCCCGCAGCCTTAAGGTCAGTAAGGAGATTCTTGTAGACAGGAAGAAGCTTAGGGAGAAGGGAGATCGGCTGGAATCCAGGCTTGGCATCTTTGGAGGCCTTGCCGAGAACAAGGAAGGAAACGGGGCCCAAGACAACAGGGCGGGTGGTGACACCGGCAGCCTGAGCTTCCTTGAACTCCTCAACAGCCTTGTTGAAGTTCAGCTTGAAGTCGGTCTCCTCAGAGAACTCGGGAACAACGAAGTGGTAGTTGGAATCGAACCTAAAAATAGGCGCTGATTAAGACAAAAAAAAGTGATCGGATCTAGAAAGGACTTACCACTTCTTCATCTCAGAGGCAGGAACATCGACACCCTCAGACTGGCGTCCACGGCCCATGGCGAAATAGACATCGAGAGGGGACAGCCCGAGGCCGACGTAGCGCTTGGGGATCACATTGAATGCAGCAGAGTGGTCAAGAACGTGGTCGTACAAGGAGAATTCGCCGCTAGATAAGAGATATACGTGAGTTCAGGCGATGCCATCGATAAAGAGATCTCTCGTACCTGGGGACGAAGTCAACACCCTTAGACTTGACGGAGGTCCAGCTGGCCTTCTTGACATCAGCGGCGGCCTTGATAAGGTCATCGGCAGAGATTTTTCCAGCCCAATAGGCCTCGACTGCCTTCTTAACTTCACGGTTGGCACCTGGAAAGAGTGGATCAAATTCATTGTCAGAGAGCGACGTGGTTGAAGATGTGCTCACCAATGCGGGGGAAACCAAGGACACTAGAGGCAACCATCTTGGACAAGTTGTGGATGAAGATGGTGGTAAGATAGGAATGAGGGTTTAGATTTTATTGCGGTGGCGACTTATACGCAGTGGTGAAGCACGTGCTTGTAACCCTGAGATAATCGATAAATCGATCGCATCGTGCAAGAAATGAATAAAAACATCGACCGACTCCTCCGATGGAGCATCCGGCAGTGCCGAAGTCCGGACTCTTCCAGGGGGCATACAAGTTTCGACATTCACACAGTGTCGCGAACACATTAGAAAACGACACGTTGGCAGAAAAAGCGACACAGTGTCGTGAACATCGTGCTCCCACTGCATACTCACCTAGGCAAAGTGTTGGATAAGTCCACTTGAATAGTATTGACAGCATTGATCAACGACACTGTGTCGCTGATGATTGTGACACAGTGTCGCTGATCTAGCCGAAGTGTCGCCTTTTACCGTGTCGGCGACCCTGTGTGCTAAGTGTCCGCCCCACTCCCCCGGCAGTGCCGAAGTCCGGACTCTTCCCCGCCCGACATGGGAGATATAAATAATCCCTTGGTGAGCGTGCGTAAACTGTGAAGTCTGCAACTGATACCGCTTTCTACCGTGGAGGAGTACTACAAACCGTCATGAAGGAGACATCAGGAGGCCAGAGGTAGATAGGTCGACATGGGCCGAGTACCGTACATCTTCGAGCAAATGGCACCGCTTCGAGCCTCCATAGGAGCGTCGGGAAGATCGCAATTTGTCCGAGTTCATCCCGTCTCTGCTCCCAAGCTCCGCTTTCCGGGAGAGCGGTCCGCTGAACTACTACTTCAAACTCTCTCAAGGACGCGTGAACGTCTCCCTACTGCCCCCACTTGATCTTGCCTCTCACAATCCACACCATGTCTGATAATCCCTCCTTTGTTCTCCGCGGCATCGAGGACGTTGTATATGAACAACGACCCATCCCCGAGGGTGTGTCTCAACCACTCCCACCGTATGTCGATTCTAATGTGGATATCATTTCACAGTCTCCGGAGATGAAGTTCTTGTCGAGGTCAAGAAGACTGGTGAGCGATACCCAGTCTATATTGCTCATGATGCCGCCATCTCACTGGAATAATAGGTATCTGTGGCTCTGATGTACTCCTACCGAGCTCCTATCCTGACTTCCTGGCTGATGACGTGCTTACAGGTTCATTATCTCGTAGAAGGCCGTATTGGTGATTTCGTGGTCGAGAAGCCCATGGTATACGAAACTTCCATTCATTCATTTGACCGTGGTGCTGAATAATTCTCAGGTCCTTGGTCACGAATCAGCTGGAATTGTCGCAAAAGGTTGATACAAACTTGCTACCTCAAGGATCTTCTATTAACATGAATATCAAGTTGGCCCCAAGGTCAAGAACTTAAAGGTTGGAGATCACGTTGCGATGGAGCCAGGCGCGACGTGCCGTGAGTTATGGAACTAAACACTAGGTTTCGGTACTCAATATCGCATCTCACCGTTAGGCACCTGCGAGTCATGCAAGGCCGGCCGTTATGAGGTAGAGACACACCTTGTGGACCAAGATACCTTACATAAGAAATCTAATTTCCCTAGCTGTGCCCAGATATTGTATTCGCTGCAACTCCACCGTACGATGGAACGCTTGGTCGCTATTATCGTCTCCCCGCCGATCTGGCCTACCCTCTTCCAGAGGGTGTGTCTCTTGAAGATGGAGCCATGGTATGCACCGCTTTTGTCTTTCATTTTCTCTTCTAATCATTATTATTTGAAGATGGAACCTCTCTCTGTGGCCGTGCATTCTGTGTCCAACCTTGGAGGTTTCCGCGCCAACCAGGCCATCGCCATTTTTGGGTGCGGTCCCGTTGGCCTTCTTTGTATGGCAGTTGCGAAAGCTCTGGGTGCATCTCGTGTCGTCGCAGTCGACATTGTTCCTGGCCGGCTTGACTTTGCTAAACAATATGCTGCAACGGATGTCTACCTTCCTCTTAAGCCTAACGCTGATGAAAGCAAGATTGATTACAGCAAGAGGAACGCCGAAGAAATGAAGAAGCAGCTTGGCATTCAGGACCGCGGGGATGGCGCCATTGACTTAGTTATCGATGCCAGCGGCGCTGAAGTTTCGATACAGACTGCCCTGTACATCGCCAAAGCCGGGGGAACTTTCGTACAGGTTAGTGTTATCTTGATTGTATCCGTGAGATGTCGCTAATGAAGCACAGGTTGGAATGGGCAATCCCAACGTGACGATCAACCTCGGTTTACTTATGACGAAGGAGTTGACTTACAAGGGCTCATTCCGCTATGGGGTATGTCTTCCATCGTTGAACTGAACCGGTGAAGAGTCCGATATTTACAATCGATACCCTAGCCTGGGGATTATCCCTTCGCAATTGGTCTAGTGGCTCGCGGCAAGGTTGACTTGAAGCCCCTCGTCACTCACCGGTGAGAAAGATAAATCCGGTTGTTAATTATTGTATTCTGATGGGTATTCCTGCAGTTTCGCCTTCGACGAGGCTATTACCGCATTCAAGGCCACGCGTGCCGGAAAGAGTGAGGATGGCAAGGGCGTCATTAAAGCCATTATCTCTGGACCCGATGCCTAGAATTAGTCGATTGACCAGCCACAAACGTTCAGATACAAACACCAATCTCGATGTATTTTATTCATTATCTTTTCTGTATTGTCTACAGTGTTTCTTCCCGTGTATGTAATTTCTTAGAACCAGGATTTCTTGCAATATGATGAGCAAAATCTATGCACATTTAGTTGTATTTAGTTTGTGCCAGTGGTTAAGTTTTGAGTTGATCCTGGTCAACGGCGAACTGACCTCATTACGTAAGTAAATGATAACTTGGCGAAGCGCAAGCTTACCTTTTACTTTCATATTCATCCACTGTTCATAACGTGGATTCTCTTCCTGTGCAGCCTCTTTATCACTCGTGAATGAACTTGATACGACCTAGGAAAGAGGCCGTTTGAAACTAAATATCGAAGAAATAATATTTGCCTAGAATCTGGACGTTCGCTGGCACAAGCTACTTCCTTGAGCTTTGCTGAAGCTTCAAGTTGTTCTTTTGTGACTGCCAGTACTACCGACTGGCCGGAGGTACACACACCAACTGGCTTGGCTACTGCTTAGATTGGTGCTTGGATTTCCTACATTTCTCATCCTTTTCGTATCTCGGATGCTGCATCGTCTCTGGTAGCGGAATTCCAAACAGAAATTATGCCGTTTCATACTCGCAATTCCTACTATTTGCGCTTGTCGGAAAAGAGTGTTTTGCCCGTATATGTAAGTAAACCTTGTCTGTGTTCTGTACAAAATCTAATGTTGAAGATGACGATTGGCATTCCGTAGCTGTATCTTGATGAACGACATTTGAACTGGATGTCCGACAGAATCTTGCAACATGTGCTCGCTGACCTCAGACCAAGGTTAGGATTTCAACACCTCTTCGTGACATGCTCCTGACATTTTCCTACTCAAAGTATAGTAGAAAAACTAAGAACACAGATGGATGCCCAGCTTAACTCGGGGAATGCCTCGTCAAATAAGAAGCCTGCCGTGGATACACATAGAGGAGGTGAAAATTGCATACTTGGATCTCAACGACAACTAAACATTTTTAGACACCTATCAGTTCTGTTATTTCTTCCGAATGATGGAGCCCCATTCTCTAGTGATCAAGGTGCATTTTTATTATTTAGAGGTTCGGTGCCTGTTACTGATTTCGATCAGAAACGAAATTTTGTAGCAATCCCTCCGCAAAATCGTGCACGACCTGCCCAGTCGTCTTTAAAACTAAAAGAAAGGGAATTGAAAAGGAAGGGAGATTCAAAACAAAAAAGTTCAGCCGCTAGCTTGCAAAAGAAGCGCAAAATAAACTATGAGAATGACGATGAAAGTCCGTATGTCTCTGATGTCGACGAAGAGAGCGACATCGAGCTTTCTACAATACCTGAAAGTCGTCAGTCGTCGAGAGCGAAGAAGTTGAGTTCTGAAGGTAGCTCAAAGCCTCAGGAAGGCATAACCGCTTGGCAGAATCATAATATGGAATCCTCACTGGATGTGGATGTAGAAATGGTCGATACGGCAGCCGAGGAACAAGTTCATCGCGAGACACGTGCATCCACCAGCGATATTCCGCTTGATCTTATTACCGATGAAGAAGAAAAGCCGAAACCTGTTTTGCAGCTCAGATACGAGGGATTTAATCTGTTTGGACAATGTCTTTGCATTGTGGTTGAACCATGGCCTCCCATTCGATCACAGTCCAAAGCTCCGACAGTTTCGATCTTTACAGAATCTAGGAAAAAAGCACCAGTGGATTCGATAGAGACTTCTGCGCCTCAGCGAGAGCAGACACCTCTTTTTCTGCCCGATGATTCCGAGATAGATGGGCACGCCACTCCTGGACCATCGAGCAACAAGGATTTGCCACGATTTACTTACGACGACCCGGGGGACAGTGAGGACGATGAAGGATCTGATATTGGTGGCATGGTGGAATTCAGTCAAGTGTTGAACGCAACTGGAGAGTTTAGGTCAGGAGCAGTAGATGATGATGATGATATGGATGGAGCCGTCTTCTTCGGAGATGCAGATGAGACCAGAAAACTATGATTAAAGCAGGAATTGGGTGCTATGTATAATGCATTAGATTAGTAGTGCATCGTCTACATACTTTCAAATACGAAGGAACGGAATAAGTTACACGGAGTCATCCTACGCTCGGTAGGCTCGATGCAGTCGTTGCGAATGGGGGGAGAACCACCCATGGAGACTTGGTTCAAGTCTCCTAAGCTCGGCCAATTTCGCGCAATATCTCCAGTTTACGAGCCTCTGAAACTGCCTTGAATCCTGCATTCACCATCTCGAATGTACCATGACCTTCAGATAGTGGACGAAGGCGATTGGAATAGTCCAGGAATCTACTCAAGGGAGCCAACGCGTGGATAGAACGCTTGGCTTTTGAGTTTGTTGAGGATGCCACGGGGGAAGAATCTGAGCCCGACGGCGAAAATAAAGCTGGAGGGATGTATACACCCTCCTCTGGATATCCTCCGACTTCCTCTGTTCCATCACTGCCTATAATGGCCCCAGTTCCGAGGTCAAGGACTTCTCCACCGTGTTCTGTGATATCCTTGACAACCTTTCCCAGACTACTCTCGTTAACAGATATTTTCAGTACAACGTAGGGCTCCATAATGGGGCCGATTCCCGCATCACGAATACGGATTCGCAGGATGGCAGCAGTGGCAGCAGTATAGAGCGTGGGCGGTCTTGCCAAAGGGGGGACTTGCATGATCTGAATACGGACACGGGTGAAAGGCAAGGAGGAATGCGGGGAATTCGAAAGCGCACTCGCGATCCCGTCTCCAATATATGAGAGGGGATTGCCTGGTATTGATTCTGGAAGAGGAAGTGGGTTTCCCTTGTCATCTAGAACAAGATTGCCATCCCATACAGGATCTCCTTCCTCACTGTCTTGGAGCGGCCGGACTTCGAATGGTAGCGTGATGCTTATATGCTTGCTGCCAACGTCTGTTTCCCAGGTATCTGATTGGGGAATAGCCATACGATGGCCTAATCCTTCGCGATAGCTGACCCTGCGTCGACCGAATTCGAAATTCACGTCCCATTCATCTCTAAGTCTCCCTTCAACGATTTCCAAATGTAGAGCACCTAGCCCATGGACGAGGATCTGTCCTTCTTGTGTTTCTACTCGTACGGAAGGATCTGTACGAGCAAGTGACTCTAGTGCATTTTGTACGGGCTCCAGATCAGAATGTGATTGTGGTATAACAGAGGCAGATATTACAGCGGCTGGTGGGGTTATCTCTTGCATGGCAGAGCGAGCTGCACTTGGGCCGGCAGCGGATGTCAGGGTATCGCCCGTGCGTGTAAATTTAAGCCCAAGGATCACGCCAACACTTCCGAATGGAAGTTCATCCACTTCTTGCACCTCGGATGCATACAAAAGGAGTAATTTGGATGGCTTTTCGCGTATGTTCCGATTCGTATTCAAAAGGGAACTTTGACGAGTAAGTTTTCCTATAGTAGTTATTGGTAGACATCTAAGGAGGGTATAAAAGAGAAATACCTGAGTAAATGCGCACAAATGTCATCCAACCTCGTCTTTTGTCCCAATTGACTTTCCAGGCGAGCATCCTAAGCGGGGCGTTTGGCCCCTGCTTGTCGTGTGGTACGTCTAAAGGGCTGGCCAGAAGTTCACCAACGTAATCCATGACCAAATTAGTTCCTATATTTTTCATCGCAGAGCCACACAATACGGGAAGAATCTCTTTGCGTAAGGTGGCGCGACGCAAGTGTGGCATAATGGCCGATGTTCCGACTTCTAGATACGACGAAGGGCCGGAGGGAAGATTAAGAAGAATTTCCATCAAGTCTTCTGAAAACATAGACAGATTTTCCAAGAGCTGTAAGCGCGCAGGGATCAGATGTGGGGTAATGGGATGAGATGCCGGAAGGATTTTATTGTTATTAAAGTCTTCTATGTTTCGAGGAAGAGGAAAGGATTGAACCGTCCCGTCATTGGACCATTTCCATACTTCCCATTTGATAAGATCCACCAGTCCTTGGATCCCAGGTTCGGCTTGCGTGTAATCAGAGTGCTCGAATGAGGCAATCGGAAGAGTTAGAGCCATCGGGTGAGGATGAAGTCTGTGAGTGAGCAACGACGCTAGAGACGACGCAAACGATGCTCCTGGGCGGTCTAGCTTGTTCAAGAACATAACTCGCGTGGGCACACCGTATCTAACAAAGTGAGCGGGTTAGCATGCTCTCGAAAATAACCTCATAACAACCTCACCTCAAGTACGCACCTGTCCAGCTGTCTCCATACCCCCTTCGTCTGAGATTCGACTCCTTCCACCGAGTCAATCAATACCACGGCGCCATCTACCACCCGACTAGCACTCTCAACCTCCATTCCAAAATCCGCATGACCGGGTGTGTCAATTAAATTGAATGTCCAGTCTTTCCAGTGGACAGGTATGCTTGCAGACTGAATTGTAATCCCGCGTTCCCGCTCTACAGGCAGGAAGTCGGTCGTAGTACTTCCAGTGTCTACCGAGCCAGAGGAGGAGATGTAAGACGATTTCAGAAGAATAGACTCTGTCAAAGTTGTTTTCCCCGAATCTACGTATGTACACGAGCATAAGCGTCGGGTGTAAATTAGTGGGCTTGGAAAACAAACCAATATGGGCTACAAGTGCCATGTTACGAATTTTTGAAGGGTCATAGCTCGAAGCTGTTGCATAACCGCGAGAAGCCAGTGATTTCAAGACGGTTTGGTTGCGAGGATTACACCATCGTAGCAAATTCATGAGCACTCAAACTCACGTTTGTGCAAAGCGGACACGAAACGCCAGAGTAACGCGACTACGGCAACGCGAGTAGTTTAGAATTCAGAAAATCAAGCAGCCGTCGACCGGAGTCCCCGGATGGCGGACTGCTTCGGCTGGCGGCGAGCACGCCGCATTGGACGACGACGACTTTTGGTAATAACATATGTAAACAGCATCTATTGTGCTCTCGAACAATGGCTACCACTTCATCTTTCCCAAATGACATCTGCTATGAGTGCAGACATCCCAGATGATTTCGACGAAAGACTTCAGCGCCGTGAGGCTATGCAGCGAGCTCATCCCCTTGCAACAAATCCAACTACCGCTGTTGTGACTCGAGGAAATCTTCCCAACACCCCCCTTGCGTCGTCCACCATCGCATTTCTCCTTGGTTCTATCTTTACTCTCGGAATATCGACCTTTTTCTGCGGTGGATTCAGTAATCACTGGTGGTTAACTTATCAACTAGGCTTCTTTGCTGGTGCTTGGTCTTTGTTCCACTGGGCAGAGTTTGCCGTGACTGCTGGATGGAATCTTGAGAAGTGTAGCGTAGAGTGTAAGTCGATGTTGTTAGATTTTTGATCGATAATTAATTACTTCCTTTTGAAAATCTAGCCTATTTATTGGACAATGGCGCAATGTATCACTTTGCACACAGTTTTGCGCTGATTGAATATTTGGTCATTCTTTATTTCTGGCCAGCTGTGAAGTCATATCCCTATGCGACACAAGCTGGTGCTCCTTATTTCTCATTTCGCCCAAGCTGCAAACTGATTGATTGGCTCGTCAGGAATATTATTTGTCGTCGTAGGACAAGCGCTGCGGTCGATGGCAATGATTCACGCCTCCACAAATTTTTCACATAGCGTCATGTTTCGTAAACGCGACACACACCAGCTCGTTACAGATGGCGTCTACGCGTAAGTTTATCACGATACAGCTCAAGTGTCATACTTATCCGCACTCGCAGATGGTTTCGTCATCCATCTTACGCCGGTTTTTTCTACTGGGCATTGGGGACACAGCTCGTGCTTCAGAATCCCATCAGCTTTGTTCTCTATACTATACTCCTTTGGCGATTTTTTTACTATCGAACAAGAGGTATGTCTACTGAATAATGGCTTCAGTTACTATATTCACCAAACCAAACAGCCGAAGAGGCTGCCCTCGTTAGGTTTTTTGGAAACGAATATCAAAGCTATCGCCAGCGTGTTGGCACAAAGATCCCATTTATTCCCTAAATTACTATGTTCATCGGACATAAACTGCCCTTCAATACCCATTGTATACATACCTCGTGAAATATTGAGATCTAATAGCTGTGGCAAATATCCATTTCCTTAATGACATATGAATGGTCGATCCGCAAAGCATGAATCATAGATGGAAAGACATAAAAACATGCGATATTGCCTACTGCACCTCTAACCAAGCCCACACAATTAAGCGTTATCCGCAACAATTGTACCCCTATCCGACACGTAGATGCCATCCAAGAACTTACGGATATCCTTGTTCCGCACACGGCAGATACCTTGGATGGAGGCAGCTGTAATATCAACCGTTAGCTTAGCACATACATCAAGAACTGTGACAACGACGTACCAGATTGTGAGACGTTATCGATGTCGTTACCCTCGAGGATCAGCTCGTCTTTCTGCGCTTTTGATTCTGCCACAACGACACCGCTCAACATGTTGACGTGTCGAACAGTCTTGACAAGTAACGAAAATCGTATGAGGAAAAATAAACTGCAGAGGTTCTCGGATAGCACACCTTTTCACCCAAGAAGTTACGGATCTCCACAGATTGTCCATCGTTTTGAATAATACAATTGATGGGGAAATGGGCGTAGACAGCACGCATTTTGTATTGGAATCCCTGTAATTTTACCAAGTGAGAACGAATGCAGTGAGGACTCACGGAATGCGCACCTTGGTGACACCGGTCACCATGTTGTTGATCAAACTGCGAATTGTACGCAGGCAAGCGACGTGTTTGCGGCCGCCTTGCCACACAGCGAGGGTAACCTTGGTGGTCTTCCCCTTCAACAACCGGATGTCCATATCGACATGGCGGACGTTCTTGGTCAAAGTTCCTCGGGGGCCGGTGACCGTGATGAGACGGGCCTTGATGGAAACTTCAATGCCCTCAGGGATATCGAGTTCTTCTGTCTTGAGGACGTCCCGCATCTGAAAATGAGAGTTTGTTAGCAGAGGCACATCCAAAGTCCAATCACCGCATCCATAGCTCTCCCTTCGCCGATTTTAATGAAATCGATATCGAACGATAGCGAGGGGCATCAGGCGTCGCATGGACATGATTTCGAGACGATTTGACGTAGATACGTACCTTGAGCGATAGTTTTGACGAGTGGTAGGCGGTTGGTGGATTGGGCGGACGAGGTTGCTGAGCACAGCTGACATAATAGGTCCCAAATGGGCGAAATCACAGGTTTCTATATAAGGCAGTCACCGATGTTGGCTTGCATCTAACGTACGGTGTTGGCCTTCCTCCTGCACATTGTGCAGTAATGAATTCATCCTGGAGTATCAAAGTTAGTCCTTCACATTACACGTAATTTATAAGGATTTTCATGCTCTCAACTGCCTTGTATCGCTTTCTACCAAGCTGAATCCCAGTCCTCAGGCACTACGGAGCTTGAACTTCACGGAATCACGCGGGTTTCGTCGGAGTTTAAAACCCCGTTTATTGTGGCACAGTCATCGTGGGTCCTTCCTGTTTTCCAACCGTCATCATCTTTATTCGTCGCTGTTGTTCGTGGTGGGCAGTCTGAGGCTTTTGTAATATACTTCAAAGCCCCCAAAGCATATTCCTCGTCCACTTCACACTAACATTGTCTGGCAGTTTTCTTGGTATCCTAACTCTTTGGGTGAGATTGTCCCAGCATTCACTACACACCGCCAGCCACTGCTGCATAAAGAGTCATGTCTTCTCTCTATCCTCAGAATTATTACGGACAATCGTCATATAGTGGCTCTAGCCTCGCTCCTCCTGCTCACAATGGATACCTGTATCAGTACCAGCAACCTCAAGTCCATCCGTCACCACCGGTTTACCCTCCAGTTGATCCCGCATCCTTCCGCAAAGACTATGCCAACCGCCTCGCTCAACTCACGTTCAACTCAAGACCGGCTATCCAAGGTCTATCGATGCTCGCTCAAGACTTTTCTCGGTTTGCAGAAATTGTCTCGCAGTGCATTGAAGCACACATTCGACGGGTGAGTCTTCTTTCTCTTATCGTTCAAGGCTGTAGCCGTTCGTGTTTCCAAAATTTCAGTACCTAGTGCAGGATGGTACGATGTACCTTATCTACGTTTTCTTTGTGTCGCATCGTGTAATTGTAATTAGCCAGCATAGTCTACATCTAAGCTTAAGCCACTGTGAGATGGCAACCTGCATCTGAAAGGATCTTGTCATCTTTGCAGCTCTGCTGACTCTTCTGTCTCGTATTTTTTTTTTCCACACCTAGTTCCGCGGATTGCTGACTCATTATTCTATTTTTGGTTGCTTCTAAATAGGTGCCTCCCTGGATGAAGTTACCCGCATTTTATCTTCTTGACGCAATTTCGAAGAATGTTTTCGAGCCTTATGCTCGTCAGTTTACTTCTTTCGTAATCCCTCTGTTCCTCGAAACCTACGGGCAGGTTGATGAGAGCACTCGAAGCAAAATGGAAGAGATGCTTCTAACTTGGCGCACAGGGTCCCCTATGGGTCAAGAGCTTTTCGGCGTTGGTGCTCAGCGGGCAATTGAAGCAGGAGTTTGGGGTGATGGCCATCACGTAAGTTCGTATTAACCTTTTAAGTTTCCTTCGCTTAACCAGCGCTTGTAGGCCAGCAATGGTTTTTATCCAGGCTCCGGTCAAATCACAAAATCTCAAGTTCTCAGCGAACTCCAATTTACCCTCGGCCAAAAGGAACGCGCGCTTCAAGCTAATCCATACGATGCACTATCTCAAAATCATGTCAATGTATTACAACAGGTGTGTTCTTTCTTAACATTGTTTGCAATAACTAATCCAAGGTTTATAGTTGCGTAAACTCGTCGAGGCAGGGGTATCACAAGAAGAATTACAGCAGATTCTGTCACAGTTGCGTGCTCTTGCTCGAAGTTCCGCGCCTGCTCCTCCCCCTGCTGCCCCTCCTACGTCTATGCAATGGCAGCCTCCGACCTCATTTACGCCGCACCCACCACCTATAGCGCCTGTTATGACCCATCCTGGACTTCAACAGCAACCTTATCCCCCACCTGAAGCCTTCGCACCGGAATCTGTTCTCAAAAGAGAGGCCCAGTCTTCGAATATTCCACCAACCTCATCTTCTGCTACCGCTGCATCTGCCCCTCCCGCGAAGGATATTGCAAATCTTCTCTCAACGCTACTCAAGGCAGGTGTCGTGTCGGCTTCTGGAACTCCCGTCGGTGCTGGTGCAAGTGCAAAAGAAGAATATTCGAAGCTCGATACCCCAGAATCTATTGATCTAAAAAGAGAGTCATCGCGACGATACCGACACCTCATCTTATCCCAGAAGATCAAGCTGAGCAGTGCTGAGATTACTAGGTGAGATTATAGTATTGTCACGATCATAACTGCTTACTCACAATTCACTCCGTTTGAAGGACACGGCCACGAATTGCCGATATTTTGTATGATCGATTGAGCGCTCAGTGTAGACAGTGCGGGATTCGTTTCGCTGACTCGCCTGTGGGAAAGAAAAGCATGGACGATCACCTAGATATGCATTTTAGACAGAATCGTAAGGCTACTCAGAACATTGGACGGGGTCATAGTCGAAGTTGGTTCATTGGTCTGGAGGTAAGATACTACTACTATTCTCAGTTTTATGTTATTTATGGACTTCTAGGATTGGATTCACGATGTGTCTGGAGGTGGCAAGGGGAAAGGGCGTGCTGATGGTCCTGGTCGTTTAAATGCTAAAGCTGCTGCTGCTGCCGACGTAGCTAAACGTGATGCTGAACTACGATCCCAGTATGTCGTTGTCCCACCTGGCGACGAAGCAAAGCATGTCTCCTGTCCGATATGTAAGGAGATCCTGAAGTCGGAGTTTTTGGAGGACGATGAAGACTGGGTGTGGAAAAACGCTGTCATGAAGGATGATCGGGTATGGGTTTATAACGTGGAGTCAGCCTTTTATTAACAGTCACTTTATGATAGGTTTATCATGCAACATGCCACGCAGAAGCGGTGGCCTCAACAAGCAGTCTGGCAGCACGACTACGAACTGAAATGAACGACAGTCGTTCAGGTACTCCTGAGATTCATTCAATGTCAGGTTCTGGAACGGAATCGCGAGCGACACCACCAATAGCTTTAAGGACATCGAAGTCCAAGTCACCTTCTCATTCCCCGTCACCCGACGCTAAGTTGGCTGGCACGAAACGTAAGGTTGAACCTATTGATCCCAGTGCACCAGCAGAGGCGGATGGAACACCACCGTTAAAGAAGATTGCATTATCTACCCCATAGACAAGGTGAACGCGAATTATCGCGCTCGGCTTACCATTTAGTATGGACTCCTGGAAACATTTTACTGCATGGTTTAATCATTATTCCTACTCATCTGCATTTGTACTCTCGCGCAATACACAAGATATACACTCAATGCCATTATTTGATGATTTACATGCCTGTGTGCGCAAATTATGCCTACGTCCTAGATCCCTATCAATAGTTAGAGAAATAGATATGTGCTGCACGCGTTGACCGCCATCGGACGAGATGTGCGTGCTACGCAGCGTGTGTTGCACATTGTAATTATGTAATCTAAGTCCCTCTTGAGCTCCTACTTCTACCATTCACACTAACCTGCTTTTCATTCGCTTCAACCACATCGTATCGGACTCAGCTTGTATACCATTTTTGTGGTGGGTCTCATGTCAACTCCTACTTACGTTTATCCAGGCAGCAGTGGCGTACATCCGCCTCCTGTTCATTCGAGCCCGAATACCTTGTTCCCTCTGAGTGAATTGTAACTTGTATTTTCCTAAGTACTTGCATACTAACAAAAGCCACCAGATCCACATCCTAATGATTTTCATTTGCATGCCACACTCCAAAGAATTGATGAGCTCGCCAACCAAGATGTTGAGATGCAAGTGAGTGTAATTGCAACGATATCGACAATGCTCTGATCAGAATATCTCTGCGGCACAGGCACCACTCTCTGAATTTTCTACATATCTAGTCCTGGATACGAATGTTCTTTTACACAACTTTGAAGTGCTCGTTCAGTTTGTAGAAGATGTTGAAAGACTCCTTCTACCTTTGATCATAATGATTCCTGGTGTTGTTATATATGAACTCGACAGGTATCTTACAACGCGTGCCTCTTGTTCCATTCCGTTCTTTCACAACATATTGTAGGCAAAAGAATCGTAATGGCCTAGCATGGTTTTCTCGGCGCGCGTCTTCCTGGCTGCTGGGAAAGGTTAGAGAGAGAAAGTCAGTAAAAGTGCAGGCGAACGACAACACCTGCAAGAAATCAAAGAACTGGAAAGTCAAGGAAGCTAATGAGGTCAGTTGCTGTATAGGCTGTTGATATGCCTAGTAATGCTCATATTTTCCCGCGAAGTTTGGTGGGGAAAGAGCCAACGATGCTTTAATCCTTGACTGTTGCTCTTACTTCAAACGCAAACGGCAGACGTGGTTATGCAGCGGCGATAAAAATCTATGTGTGGAGGCAAATGGGGATGGTAAGAACTTCGGATCTCTCATTACTTGCCAAAAGCTAATGTTTCAAAATGGATACAAAGGCTTCGAAATTCCAACTATAACACCATCGCGTACTTGGAGTAGTCGCGAAATTGCTCATACTATTTATGGTGGCAGGTTTCTTCCAGCAGAAATAAACAAATTCGCAGCGTACCGGGATAGTTACAAATACCCAACCAGTGATTCTGTTCCGGCCCGTGTCGACGATGATGATTCCATGATGGTAGACGATGAAGTAGGGGATATTCCGCTGCAACCGAGCCATGCACTCGACTTGCTCCATCTACAAGTCATTGACCATTTCACTAGGCTTCTAATCGAGCTCGTCGCGCGAGTGGGCGGACCGGATGTCCAACAATGTGGTCCTTCAAATGGCGCCTCCACGTCGCGTTATGCCCCCCGGTGGCAGCAAAAAAAATCAAGCTCTCCTGTACTGGGATGCTTCTGACTGCCTGGAATATCTTACGAGCAAAAAGCCCATTAAGTCCTCAAATCCATCTATTGATGTTTTTATGAGCAAACCATACGCAACGCGGGGAGCACGCAGGGGTCAAGACTGGTCTCGGAAAGACTGGGAGGTCGCGCTCACGACTTTAGGCAAAATCGGTGATGCATGGGGAGAATATTCGATCCAGGAGTCTTTGATGGTGCTCGAACCCCATTGGAACAACATCTTTGCATTGAAACTGCGGCCCACTGGAATCTAACCATGGTAATTGGAGTTGCTGCGCGGCAAGGCGGCAGACAAAGACAAAGACAGTTGGCTGTTGTATATATCTACATTTCTTCGCTACATGCGTAATGCTGGGGCGATGTGCAGCTTGCGCCGTTGATATTGATCAGTGATACTGTTCGAGTATCACGGATCGTGTGTATGTATAGCAATCGACAGTAATATTTTGGGCGCTGTAAACGCCTCCCGCAGTCTCGCCACAGCTGTGGTGACGTGGTATGGATTTGTGAACATAGTCGTTTTCGGGAATGTGCTCACCGGAGAGATGCTGCGGCTCGAGACAAAGGTGGGACAAACTTGAAGTACAGGCGAGGTAAGCGGCAGAACGAAGAGGCGAACCGGAGGTGAGCTGGTAATGATAAGTAGATGGAGCCAAGAGATAATGATGAACCGATCGAGCCGACAAGCCAGCCCTGCAACATAAATTTCACCCCCAGCCGATCCAACTAAACAAACCCTCACGCTCCTTCCCCGCCTGCGCTCCTTACGTTGCGCTTTCCCCTGTCTCTCCTTCTACACTCATGAAGAGCCGCCGCGCCCTCTATCTCTTCCTCTCCATTCTCGCCCTCTTCCTTCTGGGCACCGTGGTCGTGCTTTCCTCGGTCACATACTATCTTGCTATTGACCCAAGCGCATACCTCTCTGAGCTAGAGGTCCCATACCTCAGCAATAATACTCGCTGGGATCCAGACGACCCCTCACGCATCGAGCGTGTACCCAGAATCATCCACCAGACATGGAAAACGCAGGATATCCCAGAGCGATGGAAGAATATATCTCAGGAATGTCGCGACATGATGCCAGATTAGTACGTGACGCCTACCCCCTGTTTCCCGGCTTCTCTAAGATCTCTTATCCTGCAGTGAATACATGCTATGGACCGACGAAGGCTCCCGTAAATTTATCGCAGACTACTATCCATGGTTCCTCGACACCTTTGATGGTTACAAGTTCAACATCCAGCGAGCGGACGCTATTCGCTACTTTGTCCTTCATCATTATGGTGGGATATACGTGGATTTGGACATTGGCTGTCTCCGCCCTATGGATCCCCTCCTGGTCTTCCCAGTTATTCTCCCGAAGACCATTCCCGTCGGCGTTTCTAACGACCTGATCTTCTCCGAGAAGGGACATCCCTTCATGGAACAAACTATCCATAACTTGATCACCTTTGATCATTCATGGATACTTCACTACCCAACTGTGATGTTCTCCACTGGTCCTATGTTCTTGTCGGCGCAGTATAGCATGTACACATCTACGCATCAGAAATCCGCAGCTACAGATCTCCGCATTCTTCCCAAGGCTTTGTACGGGAAGAATGCCGAGGATGGAGAGGCTTCTCATTCATTCTTCTCCCATTTCTACGGAAGCAGCTGGCATGCGGACGATGCAGCCTTCATTGGATTCCTTGGAAAATGGGGTAAAATCCTAATGTGGGTCGGACTGGCCGTCCTCATCATTGGCATCGTGAGATTGCCGTCGAAACAGCGCAGAGGTCTCCGGAGGATTGGTGGATATGATATCGTCATCCCACGTCTTTCACGTTCGGGACGTTGGCACTTCCACCTTGGAGGGGCTTCATTGACGTCTCAGACACCCTCTCCTGAAGGGAGCGAAGTAGGTTCGCCAATCAATACGGACGTTCCTGTCCTCCATCTGCCCTTCGATGTGCGCCCACCATCACCGCCTGCAGAGGACCCATTTGCTGGCCGGATACAAAGCCCACTTGTTGATGCTTTCCGACGGGTGCGCAACCGCATTGGTTCTGTGGCTGCTCCCTACGAAGAACCACCGCGCACACCTGTCCGCCCGAGACGGCGTGCTGGACGAGGGTACTTGTTTTTCCTTCCAGCGATTTTCACCCAATCGCAGGACATCGAAATGGACACAGCGCCTCCTATGGCAAGTCCTCCGCGTACATACACACCCCTCTCACGATCAAGCTCGCGGTCGTCAGAGTTTCCCCCTGAAAAGGTGGTGTTTGACCAAGATCTCGAACGCGGTAATCGTTCAGAGCCAGGCGCTGATGATGAACGAGGAGAAGGAAGCAACCAGCCACTGCTGGAGCCTGCACCGCGTTCACGCCCACTTTCAAGAAATTCTTCCGGACCGAGGACCTCACCTCGCCCTCTGATTTCATGGGATTCATGATCGGAACGAAGTCTTCTGTCACTCTTCGTCTTCATGGATACCCTAAGTTCACGATACCCCCCACCTGAAAGGAGTTAGTCTTTTAGCTATGGCACTGTCATTGCAGAGGGCAGAACGTATATAAATCTTCGGACTTACTGATACTTAAACTTGGTTTAATCAGGTGGTTAGGAGTTGTTAGCTTCCGAACAATCCCACCCCGAGATAAGCAATCAGCTATATATATAAAGCTGCCGGCACATGGCACATGTAGAGCAGTTTACAGCTCAGGCAGGACCATTTAAATACTATTCATATTACATACTTTCTACATTATAATAATCCATCATGATGACTTCGTCGCAGCTAATTTCTTCATGCTCAAAGACAATGCACACATCGCGATAGCCGACACGGCATAAGTATACGAGGGACCAAAAGTCCAATATGAGGCACAGGCTGAAAATAAGCAACATGTGTGAGAAAAAGTAAAACAGACATGGTGGCATTCATCAGAAATCACTCACCCAGAAGAGGTCCAATAGCACGCCCGAGCTGGCCTGAAGATCTGAACTGACCCAGTGCCTTGCCCTTTGCCAGCTGCGGATGTTCCTCGGTAATTTTACCGGTATCCTTGTCGATGACGCCCTCGTCACATTGTAATGACGCAAATGCGGTTAAGGAGTTGACGACAGTGGCACTGGTGAACGCCATGCACACCGCAGCTCCTTGGAGCAGCTTCATGGCGAGTGCTGGTTTCGACTGCACATATAATGGGAGAAGGGCCAGCAACATGAGGGCGACCGCGCAACTGGACACGCCTCGCCTTGCCATTACCCCCTCACCGATTTTCGAAGTGGAGCGACGAACATAGCCGCCTTGAAGGAGGGCGCTGATAATTCCGATAGAACCAATAAGTTTTCCGTTTTGGGTATTGTTCCAATCCAATACTGAGAGCATAATGTCGGTATGAGAAGATGTAGATAAATGCAGGGGTGCTTACGATCGAAAGTCAAAAATGTAAGGGTAAATTCCACACCAGAGAAGAGTCCCAGAAATAAGAAATGCAAACGGCGCAGAGCTGCAAGCAAGTCGATCCGTTTTTGAATGCTTTGTTTTTTTGTAAGTTTAGCAGAACCATTGGCAATTCCGTTTGTGTAAGTGGATCCATTCGTGTGTGAGCCTGATCCATTGGCATGGTGTCCATTGCCGTTCGTGTGTGCCACATCACCGTTCGTATGTACCACGCCGTTTGTGTTCTTCTCGCTGGTATCGATGGGTTTGGCTTTGCCTCGGGTTTCTGGGAGTGCATATGCGAGAAAGACAGTCTCCGCCAAGAGTAAAACCAATGTCAGAATAGCTGGGGCCGCATAGACATTTAGTTCAATTCCCCAGTTGTTCAAAGATGCTGGGATAGGGCGAGACGCGAAATAGGCACCAATGGGAGGCCCGATGCAGAAACAGATGGCGAAAGCTATGCCGACGTGAGCAAGAGCTTTGGATCGGTTTGCTGGTGTCGTGACATCCGATAATATAGCACTTGAATAGAATATTAGCCACTTGGCAAGACGCTTTCGTTGTGAAGAGATACATACATTGCGAGTTGCACATTTCCTTCACTGAGTCCACCAATAACTCGGGAAAGCATATATGATGCGAAAGACGTAGACTGAACCCACCTAATACCAGTTTTGTCAGTCCTGGAGCTCGGACTATCGGTTCGCAACAACTTACACAACTGCAGACAGTATATTCCCAATCATCGTGATAAGGAGGATGCGTTTCCGTCCATACTTGTCAGATAACGCTCCGATTTTTGGAGACACAATAAATTGCAGCGTCCTGAAGTTATAGCTAGGTTAGTGATTCGCCGTGGTGTCCTGTGCAAGTATACGCACGAAAAGGCGGAGCCCATGAGTCCACCTGGACATTACGGAAAGCAGTTCCGGTGTAAATATCCCGTCCATTCACAACCTAGTTGAAGTACACTCGCCTAGAAGTACCACGTCCCATCTCTGCGAATGTGGACTTGACTTGTACAAGAGACCTCGAACAGAAGATACAAACTGCAGAGTTCGAACCAAGAAGCCTGTAGGGTTCGAGCTTTCCCGCTGGCTGGGGGATCAGACTATGGGATGTCGGAGTCGCCGAGTAACTCACCAACGTGTACCACTCTATAAGTCGGGGGAACAGCGGCAGAGGGATGGTGAAAGCGAAGAGATCGAGAACGAGAGACAGGAAGACGATGGTCTCTACCTTTGCCATGGCGCGAGACGAGGGAACGGGGTGTAATGATAGTATTAAAGACGATTAAACGAGTTATGTAGCGGTAGATTTACTTAGTGATTCCATTTGGCCGAGACTACGCGGATGTGAGAGCGCAGTACCGGCGAAGCGTGACCGCTAGACATCCGCTACTGCTAACATCCCCACGGTGACACGTCCATTACTGCGTTCCCGCAGCTGGGAATGGCATAGCTGGGCGCTGGGAATATCTCCGGCGACGGGCAATCCATTGCCATCCGGCTCAGAGATACAAGAATACACCGGTCATCTATATTACGCTACTCCTGCCGATCCCAGTATGCAGGCCACCCCACGCGTGTCGGGCCCGCACATTTAAACACTCTCGGGGACAGCTTCTTCTACACCTTCTGACGTGGTCCCTTCTCCGCCTCGATATTTTTGATCTTCAGCTTTAATCGTGAGACCCGTCTGGAAGTGTGAGCTCGTCTCCGTCTTTGTTATCTCACGTAAAGCCATCGTCGCATAGGCTGCAGTGCCTAGTGTCAGATGGATTTGCAAGGCCATAAATTTGCCATCCTCTACAATGGCGGGGGGATCGAATCCAAGCAGCTTATCTTCGTCTGCCTGCGCGAGGGGAACGTCTGGATCGGTGTACCGCAGGACTGACCATGACATCTCCTTGGGAAGATGGATCATTGCGCGGTAGGACCCATTCAGCGTGTAATCTCTGCACGTCGAAATTTAGCGTGGTAATCATCCCACAAGGACATGTCCTTACTTTTGCTTCCGCACGAAATTATCGGGATCGAGTCCGTCCATCTGGAGGAACTCCCGGTACCGCTCACCGAGTTTGCCTCCTGGGTAGGCAACGTCTGTGCCCGGGAGCGGCATAATGACATCAAAGATGGTGTACTGGTCCAGATCCTCCTCCTTCAAAGTCTTGATGCGAGGAGGTACGTAGGGCTTACGGGACTTCCTGTGCGAAGAAGCCTCTTCTACTACATGAAGCAGACAAAATTATCAGCCGTACTCGGGGTCAACTTGTTGAACAACTGACCTTGTTCTTCGACCGTCTCCTTTTCCCTGAGAGTGGCAGCTTCATCGATAACATCCACATCCATGTTCTGAGAAGCCTCTGGCTCATTGTCAAAGACCAAGTCTCCCACCACAGGCTTCTCCGTGCCATAGGTGCGAATGCGCTCCGACACAATGGCATTCCACACATACGACTGGTATGCGTGGATGTACATCAAGCGAAGGTTCCTGGGGATCTTTCAAACGGGACCAAGCGTGAGTATGTCACTGGCCCGGAAACAAAGGACTTAGAACTCACTGTGGACAATGCTCCCATCGCATTGCGAGTGTCCCCGCCTTGCTTCTTGAAGCTCTCGAGAAGACAGCGCTCCGCTACGACGCGCCTCGGCATCAACTCCAATGCCTTGTCCAGGTCCTTGTCCACGAGCCATGCATTGCGAGCTGCAACGACATCTGGGTGCTCTCCGTGTCGGTTTTGGAGGATGAGCGAGACTGCTTTGTGCCAATCGGATTTGAGAAGTGCCAGTCCGATTGAGTGGGTGGGGACAGAAGCAGTTCCAAAGCGTTGCATTCCTGCACAGAGTCGTATTAAACCAGACATCGAATAACAAGTGTGCATTATTTCATACCGTAATAGTTGATAAAGCCCTTGTTCTTGATTGTGCTCATTGCTTCGTCAAGAATCTCCATGGATTCGACTTTGACACTCCTTCACCCGTTAGTAGGAGATGGTAAACATATCATAATGCAGGAAAACTGAATGCAAGTCTCACCGTAGCGTGATAACGAACGCATTCCCTTTCAGCATGCCTAACTCCAGGCTTGCTTTACGATAGTTGAGGTCGGCAATCCTCACACCGCGTTCTCCACGCTGTGTAAGGGCATCCTTGGCAGTCCGCCGCCCAGTCAAGCCGTTAGCGAGCTTCCAGACATCCTCCACCGTCTTACCGTTCCGTTTCAGCGATACCCGTTGCACGGTGACACCGCGCTTGTCCTTCGTGCCAGCAACGGAGAGATCTTTCACATTGACGTGGAGGCTGCGCGCGAGATGACCGAGGGCGTCTTGGGTGTCCCGATTCGTCTTTTGAAGAGTGAAGTGAATGTAGGGAGGGAAGGTCCCTCGTGGGCCGCGGTCGCTGCGGCCACCTCCAGCAGCGCCTAAAATTTCCTGAATATCTGGTTGCCCAAAGCATGGAAGGTACGCACCACGTTCGCCACCTCGTCCTCCTCGTCCACCGCGTCCACCCCCCCGCTTCGCCCACTTGATCACAATCCGGGAGCCTTCATCCGCAGCCGGGGCAGACGAAGAATCTGTCTCCGTGTCCAATTTTCCGTTGAACAACTCGCGTATCGCTTTGTGGAATGCAGTGCGGGTATCTTTGGACGTGATGGGCTATATGGAATGGTTCCATTAATATATAGACAGAGAGGACAGAATACAGGCGAGAAACTAACATCTGACACGACTTTCCTGGTGTCCTCACGCCCATTGCCGCCTCCGCGCCCGCCTCTGCCACCGCCTCTGCCGCCGCGTCGCCCCCTGCCACCACGATCGCGGCCCTTGCCACTTGATTTCGCTTCAGGCGCTTCCTCGACAGGTTCGGGAACGTCGGGGATAGCATCCTCATCTGCGGTCTTGGTGGAGCGGCCTCCCCATCCACTGTCGCTCACTCGTGGTGGTTCAGGTCCTTCCAGATACATCTGCTTGACTCGGCCTATAGCCTCTTCAGATAGGAAGGGGGTCAAAGCAGCATTGAAGTGTTCGGGCCATGGCTCCTTGGGGCCCTTGTCCTTCCCTTTCCCTTTTTCCGCCTTAGGTCGCTCTGACTGCTCTGCTGCAGCAGCAGATTCGGGTACAGGCGCAATCTCGGTTTTGACAGCTTTTGACGGTTGCTCTGAGGATGTAGGGACGTCCGCTCCCGGGTCAGCTTTTGGTTCGGATACTTCAGGTACTGCTGCCTCCGTAGTCGCTTTTTCTCCTTCAACGTCTTGCATCGTTACATCCTCTTCTACCTTGGCAGGTTCGGCGGCAGTCGCCTCCGCCGCGTCCTTCTTAGGAGATTCCGGCTTGTCAAGAGATTTCAAGTGAATGACGCGGCTATCGAGATCCACTTCGAAGACAAGAAAGTCGGTGAATCTACAGAAAACGTTATGATCAAAAATAATGAAGACGAGGCGACAGACAAACCTCTGCTTGATAATGCCCTCAACTTTGGCCTCTCCACGTCCAATATATTCTGAAATTCCAACATCTGTTTCCATGAAATTCATGGGCTCACCCTCCTTCGCCTCTGGGAGGGGAATACCAAGCAGAGAATGGCTGGGAGGGAGGACATGCTTCCACTCTACCGTAGGCTCAGCAGTGTCCTCGACTGGGGCAGCGTCCCCGGAGTTGTCTATCTTTGTGCGCTTTGAGTAGCGCTCTACGTCTACATCGTCCTGTTCGCGTTCATGGACGACAAGAGACGACATGAAGGATAAAACCAGGGATTGGCCAGGGATAAGCAAGATGAGCGTGAGCGAGTTGAAGTTGATCGTTTGCTCAAAATTGATCGCCGCATTTGGTTGGCTGTAGTTATCTTATCTCCATCGTCTGGCCAATCTAATCTCGATCTAATCTTCCTCCGCTCTTCTCATGTCCTCCTCCCACCTCCACACATACGCCCAGCGCGCAGCAAAGTTCACCAACAATGCCGCAAAGCTCCTCCTCGAGACCATGGACCGCAAAAAGTCCAATCTCGCCGTGAGCGTTGATGTCACCAAGTCTGCCGACTTCCTTGCTGTTGTCGACGCCGTTGGCCCGTACGTCTGTCTCGTCAAGACACACGTCGATATCATCGAGGACTTTGACCACTCGCTCATCGAGCAGCTTCAGGCCCTGAGCAAGAAACATGATTTCGTCATATTCGAAGACAGGAAGTTCGCCGACATTGGTCTGCGCGTTTTATGTCCTTCTCTCCTCGCTAAATTACTCACATTTTCTCATCTAGGAAACACTGTTGCTCTGCAGTACTCTAGTGGCGTGCACAAAATAGCGAGCTGGTCGCATATCACCAACGCCCATCCCGTACCAGGCCCCTCCATTGTCACTGGCCTTTCGTCAGTCGGTCTTCCTCTTGGGCGCGGCCTCTTGCTTCTGGCAGAAATGAGCACCAAAGGTTCACTAGCAACCGGTGCATATACCGAAGAAGCCGTCCGTATGGCTCGCGTCCACCGCGACTTCGTCATCGGATTCATTGCACAGCGACGAATGGACGGTGTCGGTGCCGCGCCAAACGAGGATGTTACTGACGAAGACTTCCTGGTCTTGACACCAGGTGTAGGGCTTGAATCGAAGGGAGATGGTATGGGTCAGCAGTACAGGACCCCTCGACAAGTAGTTTTGGAGTCAGGATGCGATGTCATCATCGTCGGACGTGGGATCTATGGACACGACCTAAAACCAGAGGCAATTGCTGCCCGCGCGGAGAGGTATATGGCAGAAGGCTGGGCGGCTTATTTGGAGCGTTTATCTCAGGCTTGACGGGTTGGTACGCAAGAAGACCAAACCGGAAGACAGAGCAAATTGCAAAAGCCCTAACGGCCCCATACGCGAATGATATTTGGTTCAACGGACAGCAGCATGATTATGTATTGCAGCGTATAACAAGAACGAATCCAGAAACCGTTTATAGAAGTATTAAGTCCCTAGCTATTACTACTGATTTTTACACAATGCGAAGTTATATGCCCTAAATATGACAGCGAAAAATGTTCCAGATAGATATATACGTGGATAACTCCCAATAGATCATAAAATAAATTCCACAGAAAGGGTGTCATTTATCATGGTGCCTGCTTTTCATCCATCGGTGTGATGACCATGTGTTCATCAACCGTCGCAGCATCATCCAACGAGACAACTGATGCCCCTCTCGGAAGAACCTTCAGGTCGCTTTCTCTAACCTGCTCACTGCGAGCGATTGAGGGCGCCTCTGAGCTGCCGTAGTTCATCGAAGGTGCCGCTTGCTGAACATTCACAGCCATTTTAAGCGCTGCTTGAAGTCGTTCTCGCACCTCTTCAACGCGTTTTGTCCGTTCGCCCCCTCTCCAGATGAGCACAGCGGCGCTGATACCACAGAGGAAGCTCGCTGGAATTAGGGTACCAGTACTCCATGGTGGACGTTCAAATCTGATAGGAGACCAGATATTAGTCTTATACTTTGCACACAGTTTACGGTTAGGTAACGGCCGTACCGATTAAGTCCCCACATAGTTCCGCACAGTATAATCTGCAAAACGAAGGGTTAGAGGTGGCATTTACAGAGAGTATAGGGACGCACTTGAAATATCGAATTGCCGTCATTCAGAAAACAAATAGCAAGTGCCACACTAAGAAAGGTATTTGCATTGAATACCCACGTCGCAATGGCACAAATGCTAACTCACTTTATAGGGAATGCCTATAAATATACCATTAAAATGGTGCGCACAAAGACGATCTGCAAAAGAGTCTCTACGCACCCGATGTGTTTCTGTACCGTGTGGTCGATACCATGTCTGATGATGCTGGAATTTCATTTGCTCTGAGGAGTCGATTGAGGACCTGTAGGCAGGAGGATGATAGCACCACTTACGCCTATGCAGGTCATCTTGCTGCTCTTGAGTGAGGACGTGAACGTAATTAGGGTCGTAAATAGGGTCCGGGAGATCATCGACATCAAAAAGCTGTGGCAATCCAGCAATTTTGCGAAGTGCAATGGTTTTCCGCTTATAGTGCCAGATTTTATAAATACCTGGACGAACCATGAATGAAGATCAGATGGATCTGGTCAGGAAACGCACGATAAGTGTCCAAGGCTCTCGATGGAATAAGGCCAATGCCGGTGACGGTGAAAAGACCTGAGGAGATCAGATTAGAGAATGCTAAATGCATCATGGGCGGCGACCGTTTATCACCGTTTTCAATCTGAGATGAAACCTCCACCCAAAAGCCCTGAGTGTTGGCGTTGTGAAAGTTAATGATTTTAATAAGGAATATGACAATGGCGGCACCCCAGAAAACTGTGTGCAAGTCAGCATTAAGATACTGATCTCAGTGGTTTGACTCTGCACTCACCGACGAGAAATCCGTAAATCCCTACTATAATCTGTTAAATATGCAACGTCAATCCAGGGCATACATTGCTCGCATACAGCAGAATACATACGCCCATAGCTAAAAATCAGGAGCATTAACGAAAATTCGATGCAATAGCCAGAGAACAACTTACGAGTTTTCAAGAATGTCCACACTCCTTGGAATGTGCGTCTCCATTTTGACGGTCTCTTGAGTACGTCGTCGACATGCCGATCCAAGTCATCTTCAAACTGTTCTGAACCGGTTTCTCCACCATCTGTAGGCACAGAGCTCCTGGGAGGAGATGTTAACATGACGACCGGTTTTCGTGAATACCATGAAGATGGTGGACTGGTGGGCTATGTCAGAGAGAGAGAACATTGTGTAGGGGCAGATAGGGGTTACATGAGAATTGCATTCGCAGCATTCGTTAAATTAGTGACCGCTCCAATCCGAGGATCTAAAAAAACAACGATCATTCCTCACGCGAATTTAGGCAGCTCGAAAGGGACGTACCGATGACGTCCAGGTGTTCCACTATATCATCGTGATGATGCTCGTCTGGTTCCAACGACATCCCAGGATGTTGGGGGTCGTTTTGCGAAAGCGAGAGGCTTAAATTGCTCTCAATGTGCCCTGGTTGCTGGCCAGCGTGCGACGGCACCATCACATCAGCCTGCACCCCTTCCATCATTATCATCCCGTCTTCGTGACGCGCCGATGGTATTGAAGGCGATGTGGGTTGAATTGATGCAGGAGAAGCCATCTGCGTCCCTTGCTCGAGCATAGGTAATGCCCGAGAGTTCCTTATCGTACTTTGCATGCAATGGGCTTGAACTCTGCTCGCAGCAGTATTTGCACGAGGCCGCCGGGGTAGGGTCTGCGCTTGGTATGGAGAGGTCGGAGACTGCTGAGACTCGTCATGTCTGAGCACTGGAAGAGAAGGGCGGGCGCGGGGTGCCCTGGCTTGGAGTGTAGGAGAGCCAGGGGTAAAGATGCTGGCCAACGTGCGCGGCTCTTCGTTAGGGCCGTCCCCGAGAGAGGAATAGACGGAACCTTTTACTCTGATAGACGGCATAGTATGTTAAGCGTCGTCTAAGGGGGAGGGAGGGAAAGGAGGACCTCAACAGAGGACCTCAGGAGGAAGAATGGGATGAATGAACGGAAGAGTGTTGTACTGCTCACGCTGCTCCATGAACTTTGACTAAACTTAGCTCATGATAGCATGAGCGGGCGCCGGGCGCGGCCCGTCGTTATTTTGTTGACATCCCCTGGCGCAGGTAAACATTATACGTAGTTGGAGTCTAAACAATGAACACTGCTGTGCGCAGCAGACTCGGGTTCGAGATTATCCAAAACATCTCCGTATAATAAACCTACTACAGTACAAAAGAGTCAAATTAATCTACAAGGCTCGTATTCAAATAAACATTAAATAAAGGAAATAATAATATATATAGGGATACAGCTGACCTGCAGGCTTGCCAGCCATCCCCATCTAACGTTTCCTCGGATTTGAAGAATCATTGCTTCCGGATTTATCATCAGAATTTCGCTATAAGTTGTTGAAAATGTCAATACCAGGCCGCTTCGAAGAATAGACCGACACTCACAGAAGTGTCGCTTTTCGATGACTGGGATCCTCTACTAAACAGGCTGAGCATCCGTTTACGGCTACTGGCAAGACTAGAGGCAGAAGTCCCAGTTCTATGAAGGGGTTCCGGCTCGTCAGTCAGGGGAAGGGAAGTGAGCTTCGAAGGAGTGGGATCTTTCTGTCGACCCTTGCCAGTGCCTTTCAACCAGCCCCGATTCTGACTCTGAGGAGGCAAAGTCGGCTTCCTAGAACCTGCGCCGTGAGCGATGGCAAGCCTAGAGTCATCATCCGAGGCAAGAATTCGGCCAGGATGCAACAGCTGTAAGGGGTGTTCATGAGGTTGTGCTCCTTTAGATGCCGTCCATTTGGTCTTCGATATAAGTTCTCTGGCGACAGGTAGAACAGGCACTAATGGTTGTTGGAAGACCATCTTAACCCAACCTTTCCATCCCATGTTCGATGGTATGAACTGGTTGACCAATTCCTCGAACTATATTGCAAGAGTTAGAGTGTGGCTAAAGCCAGAATAAGATGAGGACGCACACTCCAAGTCTGATTGCGATATTCGAGCTCCCTAGTCTTAATCTTTGCATCGTGACATTCGAAAGAACCTTCCTTGACGACACTCAAAAGGAGATCAAGACTTAGAAGAAAATGATGAGCCACAAAAATAAATACATTAATAGCTTTGAACATACCTGGAAATTTTGACCAGAACAAATGTTTTCTGAGATGATCGAGTTTTCATCACAGCAGCATCATTTGCTTTCTTCTCCTCCTCATCGGAACTATCTGCGTCGTTCTTCTCATGTCCAGCCGACACATCTGGCGCATCTGGTCCACCCGCTGATCCGAGCAGTGAAGTGGACGAACGTGTCCTCTGGAGAGTCGGTGGCCGAAGGAAGTTCGAATCCTTGGTCGCGCGGAGATCGGTGAAGGATCTGGAGGAGCTAAGCTTTCGAAGAGTAGGAGGAACTTTCAGTACAAACTGAGTTGGCTCTATAGAATTGTTGAAATTGTGCTGCGTTCTCGGAGAGTCCATTGAAGACCGGGATACAGGGCTTTTCACCACAACTTCTGGTACAGGAGGATTCTCCGCCGCATCCTCGATTCGCTGCTTTCTCGCAGGCCAAACGTAAGCCATGATACGGCGGCCAACTTTCGCATCAACCTGGAGACGAAGCGGATGCAAGGATACCTCGAATGCCTCGTAGATCGTAATACCTCCGACTGGAGGTAATATGGTCCAGCTAGCTAGAAGGAATAAACCCCTCTGTGTAAAAAGAATCAGGCACTTCTTTGTTTTTCACCATAGTACAAAGACATACCTTTAACAATGGATGGTTCGCAGGTTCATAATGCTTGGATAGAATCTCAGCCCATAGTGCATGGCGTGAGCCATCAAATGCGGTGAGATTTCCGATGGTTAGATTGTTGACAGTGGAGCTATCCTGCCGGCTTAACCAGTAGAAATTGCTATCCTGCACCACGAGCTTTGCCAGAAGATTACGGCGCTCGTCCAACATTCTCCATGATATTTCGGAGGAAGAAGCGTGAAGCAACAAGGCCGACTTTCGATCTGTTTGATCGTCGAACCGGTCCTGGGCCAGTTTTATAGCGTCGAAGAGGAAATTGAGCTCCTCGGCTAATAAAAATATGTGGGCTTTAAGCTTCATGAAACCAAGCTTGTCCTCCTCTCCTTCCAGTCGACGAGGATTCCTAATCGTTATTCTCTCTGTCTCCATTGCATCCCTCAGCCTGCTTTGCAGGTTGGAAATGACGCCAGCTGCGGAATTCAGGTCCGCAAAATCGTACGTGAATAGCATCGTTTCAAGCCTATCCAGGCGAGTTTTGTGGGCTACATCGGAAAATAGAAGTAATTTCGTAACAATGTTGGAAATTATTTGGAAATGTTCATCGCTCGCTGACACCGTAAATCGCGGGATGTGAACCCGGATAAGATCCTAGAAGAGCGCATGAGACGAGTATTCTCAGTAAAAATATAGAACTAACAGTTTGGTCTTGCAGATGGTTTGCATTATCGGAAGCAGATTTGTCCGTGGATGCTTGAGGAACGACAGAAGTAAGGTTATTGCGCAAGCGGAGTCGATTAAACTTGTCATAATGGAAAACAGCGTCTGTTTGCGGTACCAGGCGCTCGAAGTTACTACTTTCGCATCGTAGATCAATCAAGACCTCCAAAGGTACACGCCCATTTCCGGAGGTTGATGAGTGTGTTGTTGAGAATGTCTGAAGGCCAGAGAGAGAAGTGTAGTTTCTGTGACGCCATGCGATAAGCGACCAAATAAAAGCTCAAAATGGCTAAACATACCGTGACATAACCTTTCCGCTGATAGGATCTTCCAGATTGGAATTATCCATAATCACATATGACTGCAGCTTGGCTTGAGCGGCAGCTACAATACATGCCTCCTTGGTATCCTCCCCGCGCATAACGAGCTGGGGTTTGAGGAGTAGACAGCAGTTGTTTTTCTGAAGAGAGACACCGTCAGCCCAGCCGGACAATGGATCAGCGATCGCCGATGGTATAGAAGGCTTGTCCCGAGAAATCTCGACGGATGGTTTCCCATTTTCGCCTTTCAAGATCTTCCGTAGTGCAGTTGCTGCAATCTGCGCTGTATTACTACCGCTTGGAAGATTATCAGGCTCGTCCTCTTCTTCTTCTGCGTCAACTTGCAGTGCAGCATCAGCTTGGTCACGAATGAATTTGACAGCTCTGTCAGATGGTGAGTCCTCTAGCAACCCGAGTTATAGACGTGTATTACCGTGCAGCCATATGGTATTCGAACCCTCTTCGTGCTCTCGAGCAATAGTAGTATTGTAAGATGATCTGCAAGAAATATTAGAATGGATTTTGAAGTGAGAAAAATACATACATCGCGAGTGGCACTATCCATGAAGATATTTGGGCAATGGATCTGATAGACATTATCGAACTCAGCCCATTCATCTGGTGAGACGATGCCTGAAGGCATATGATAGTTCTGCAGGTCGCGAGACGCAGACTCTGGGGATGATTCTGCCTCTTTCAAAACGGCAATGTACTCTTCTAACAGCCCAACCATCTTAGGCAACGACAGACCACCGTTATGCTATTAAAAGAACTATAAATGTGATTGTCATAAATTTCACTTGAAGTTCTTACCTGCCGAGTATTGCTGGCTGCTTGTTGCTTCAGTTCCGAAATTCGGGCAGATGCCAAATTGATCTGCACTTGGGGGACAGCTATTGGACGAATTAGTCACTTGGACATCGGGAGGAGACACAGGCGTACATGGTTCCTTTCCTAACAAACACACATGAGAATCTTCAGTGCCGAATTTGCTGGTTTGTGTTTCGTTTCCAGGGGTCGTAGAATTGCGTTTGAAATATGTGAAATGGGGGCATGTTGCTAAGGGAAGAAGGTGCACACTTGGGATAGCCTGTGATGTCCAGTCAACTTCAACGAAGTCTTCCGCTTCATACCACGGTGAAGATAGTTCGGTCACAGGTAGATCGCTGCGTTGTCGGTAATTACTGTGGGCAGTAGCTGACATTTGTACAACTTGCTTAAGAGGTTCCGAGAAAGTCGCCAGTACTGCACGTAGGTCGATGCCTTTCAGAACAACCTCAGCCATATCAAATGGTTTCCGTCGAATGACCTTCGTAGTATCGGGGATAGGACCAGGTACTGTGGCTTCCTCCTCTCGTTGATGCATATCCGCTTGGAAATCGTCAATTATACCTTTCACTCCTACCCAAGGAGTGACCCCATCAACCCACGCTATCGAGAAGAGTGATTAATGCAGAATAGACGGGTATCTTATTGTACTTACTGTCTCTAGAGTCATCCATATACCCGTGCATTATGAAGAGATGTTGAACATGCACACGGTATTTCAAAGTTGCAAGATGACGTCCTAACTTCGGGGAAATCATCCGCGCTGGATAATAGCTTCCCTGACGTATAGGCAACGTAAGAACGCCGTCAAATAGCAACCACCAGGCGAAGAAATGTGCAAAAGCCTTTGGAGTCAGATGCAGACTGCTTGGATTGTCCACTACGGCGGCGGAATTCAATCGCCTGACTGATGATGTTAAAGAAACCGATAAATGAATGAAATCTGACCGAAACCCATTATAAGAGTCCTCCGGTCCCTGTTCCAACCAATAAGTCTACGGCGTTAGGAGGATTAACCGATATCTCTGACCTTCCTCTCGGGAACTTGAGGCTTTTTCTCCAATTTAACTTCGTAGTGAGGATTAAATGTAAAGTACCTGCAAGCGCGCTGGAATGGTGTACCACTGCAATGTTGGCACTCATATCCACAGGACCTCTCGAGAACAAAGCCAATTCCAAAACGAATACCTGAGCCAAACTTGGCACATATCTTTTGGAAAGGATTAGCATCTCCAGTGCTATGGGCTGCTGATGCCGAATATGTATTTGCAGCAATATGTTCAAGACTGATTCTACGGTTAGAAAGGCTACAAAAATAGGATGGATGTAAATTCACTTAGGAATGGCAATAAACATGGCATCGCTAGTGACCTGAACGAGTTCTCCCTCGTCGTTCTTGCAAGCGATGCGAAGTTCCGGAGAGCCTTGCCAACATAGAACAAATCCAGCTCCGGCATCAACGAAGTTATATGGGTTCCGAGATCCTGGATTTTATTAAGTACAAGCCCAACACAAACCATGGAAAAATGGGCAGGAATACCTTTAATATACAAGCGAACATCTCCAGCGAACGTCACTTTTACATTCCAATGGAATACGAGCCTCATCTTGGAAAAATCAGTAAGAAGCCGCGGAAAGAGACCAATGATATACTAACCTTATCCCAAAATCCAAGGACTGGAGAAGGATCACGAGGAGCACTAGAGAGTGTATCAACTATTCTCATCATGTCTTGAATAGCTGGACCATAGCTGACGCTCCATGACAGAACGGTAGCCGCAGGAGAAGAGACATGAATCACAGGACATGCGTAACTTTTCACAGGCATGATAGTTTTTGGAACGGTCAACGACATCGGTGCCGCACCCTCAAGGGGTCCAACGATTGGGCATTCCACCCAGTCGATGGACAAATCCGTACCCATTTCCTCTCCAATTACTAAATCTGTATCGAAGATAAAAGCGGGTTTGCTGTTGCCAGGATGGGCTGCTATGTTGATCAAAGGCACAGGATAATCTCGCAAAGTGACTTTTAAGGAGGCAAGAGAAAGGTTTATATGCAGAGGTACAAGCAAAGAAAATTCCGTGTCCAGGGGGAGACCGTTGCCTTGCTGGTTCATGAAGATGGGGAGTCTATCCTTCGGGAATGATGGAGGAGTAATAGTGAGGGATAGCTTGGCCAACATAACTCGGAAGAGTGGAGGCGCTAGGTCTGGCTGTGCGATTGGTATAATATTGGGTATTCTTGAACTTGTCGAAGTAGCGGCGCCATGCAATTTATGAAGGATGGACTTCTCTTGGTTGGCCCACTGTTCTCTTGATTTTTCAAGCCGAAGTGTCCAGTCCAGAACGTGGACCTGGTCGAGACGTTGACGAGCCTCTTCAATAGTGACGGAATGCTTGCCAGTAAATTGATAGTCTTGGTCATTGTCAGATGTAACGGCCCCAGTATCACCTTCTAATTCAGCTGCTTGAATCGCAGCAACTTTTGCAAGAAATGCATCCTCGCGTTCTATTCGTTGCTTTGCAGCATCCATGCCTTCTCGCCAGATAGAGCCTAACTTGCTCTCGAAAGGATCATCTTGGGCCTCCAAACAGAAGCATTCAAAGCGAATGGATATACGAGGAACCAACTTCGGACCTTCAGCTTCAGGTTTCGGCATATCCGAATAAGCACCAGCAGCAGTGATCTGAGTCAAATGTTTAAGTGCTTTTGCGACAACACTGATGTCGAATATCAAATCAGCGAGAATGAATCCGTGTGGAATACGTAATCGCGCGCCGTTCCCTTCAACCACAATGAGCCCGCTACGCTTCACAGGGAGGCCCAATCTCAAAGCACTCAAGCTTAGTATTTCTTCCCATTTTTCGCGCCCCGTCCCATCTTGCCAGGGATCAATACGCGGGGGAATTGGCGACCAAGCGGTGACTTTATTAACCCGAATAACGGGTGCTGCGTGCGGGTGCAAAGTCGCGCCGAGGCCGTCTATGCGGGTGACAAGCCTCTGCTTCAAGAACGTTGAATAGATTTGAATTGTCTTCAAAGTTCCTTGGAATCGCAAGGCCACGTTACTTTTCTGACCCTTTATCTTGGTCTGCGGTTGAGCAGAGGGGGGCGATAACCTACGAACTGTTTGAAGAGCCAGCAGGACGCTATAAACATGGGCCAACTTAAAGTCCCCACGAATGTAAGGAATGTACAAAACTACTTCGCACGTATATGTTTCGGCTGGGGGTGAAAACAACTGCTTTCTTGAAAAGCAAACATTAGCCTGTAGGTTGACAACGCGGATAAAATCGCGATGGCTGTGTGACACATCGTCTCGCCCTGCAATCGTCGGGTCGTCTGATTCGTACTGAGTGGCAATAGCGCTCCGCAGTGCTAAATTGAAAGCACTGGCTTTCAGATATAAAGAGGCATCCCGTGATGCAGTCGACCTCTTAGCAGTTGTAATCGCATTCATGATACATTCCTGGGGCAAGTAGAGCTTGGATCGAGCCTCGCTTCGCTGACGATGATCAACCCCAAACGCAAGAGGTAAGCTCATCGAGGCGAACTCAACCGCAATTCCTGTCCGGAGAGCGACTCCTCGAAGTAATTCGGTGTCTCCGGGGTTGATGTCGGGCGCGGTAATGAACACCACAAACCGAGCAAGTGCGATCTTAGCGGACGCTCCGACAGGCAATCGATCGAAAGGACTTGAAGGAGGGGCAGGATCAGTGGAAGGTGTCTTCGGACGGCTTTGGGTGAGCGAAAGCAGACGATGGATAAGGGCGATCACATCAGGATGCCAAAGTTCCACACAGAAAGCATCACATGTTGCATGAACTTCAGGAAGCAAAGAGGCCACTTCCACAGAAGCAACGCCGTCAGGGTGGCTGTCGATCGCTGCAAGGCCTTTGACTGTCCCGAATGCTTCAAACATTTCCAGAGATATAATCGCGGGATCATCCAAAAAGTCTGAATCGGATGGCCCAGCTCTTCGAACGTAAGGCATCCACTTCGATCGAACACGTACTAGTACCGGCTCGAGTATGAAATCAAACCTTCCATTCAACTGCAGCGAGAAGTGCTCTTCAGCGGATGTTTGCGTGGCAGTGGGAGTGAACAAGCTAAAATGATTAGAAGCAGAGACGAGGAAGCCTTTCGTCCTGAGTTCAAGGGCCTTCGGATCCGGTCCATCCTGCGCTCCACAGACAAGGCGAGCGCATATTGGGCCACACTGAAGCTCGAAAGAAAGCTTAGGTATCGAATACGATGTCGCCTTGGCAGCTGTGGAATCCTGAACTGGGGGTTCGGATGGCTTGACGTGATTTAACAATGGGAGGAGGTAAACCAGATTTTCTGTCAAGTGAATACTTCCCACAGTGATACGTACTGCAAGGAGAGGAGAATTGGCGCTTCCCTGGATGAAAGGAGATATTACCAGCCACGGAGACGGCCACTGGGATGCCAACGCCTGGAAATCGATCGAGGATAACTTCAGGAGCCGCATATCCTCCTTCTTGGTCTGTCTGTCCAGCGTTATTCTCTGCACAGAAAACTTGAACGCATAGCTATCGGAATCGAACTTCTCTGACTTGGTGCTCCGGCCAAGATACTCCTGATGAAGTGGATCAAGAGCCGGGTCGCTCAAGCGCGCCCCGATGATCACGGAATGGATAACGGCCTTGTATGCACCTGTGGCTGAATAGGTAGAGGTAGACAGAGATATCGCCGATATAGAGATATTCATAGTTCTCAAAATCGAGAGCAAAGACTAGGTGTGGAACATCAGATTCGTCTCACATGAGCATCATTCAGATAAACGTACTGCATTCTTGGCATCTTTCAATCTTGAGCGACGTTGGACATAATGGCGACGACGGGGACGCATGGAAGCCTTATCCGATACGTTAATTGAATTAAAAAAAAGGTAATTTAGAACGCACCGATATCGCTCGCAAGAATGGCGAGCCTGGGGGTTTTGTAACGGAGTCAGGAGGTAGCAATAACGGAGACGGCGATTGCTCTATCGGCGAGAACATGGATGATGTCGCGGACATTACAGGAGATGCTGAGAACGGAGAATTGGGAGGCAGGAATTGAGAATCCGAAGGCATTTCCAGAGGTAAGGGAGGAGGTATATTATTACGAGAAGGTTTGCTCTTGGCTAAGTTCTGACTACGTTGAAGCTTGAATGTCGCCAATAACGTGTTCACAAGATCCACTTTCACAGAGCAGTCTCCTATGGTAAGGTTAGTTTCAAGACTGTGAGGATCCATGGCGCCTGCTCTTGGGTTAAAACGCGCAGATACTCCTAAATCAATTATTCCGGGAGACAGAAAGAATGGAACAGATCTCCCTGGAACTTTTGATCAATACAAGGAAATAAGCAGAAGAGGATAATGATATACCTCCCGGAGCAGATTCAGTCTGGCACATCCCTGCGATACCACGGAGAGTGAAAGCAACACTGGCCATCCCATGGGCCGTTCCCCAGGCTCTATCCAACGACCTCTGGAAGCTATCCCTCAAACGCTTCTTCCAAGCCTCCACTCCGTAACCCTTCCGATGCTGAGGGAGCTTGTGCACCTGCTCCACATCGGCAGAATCACTTATACGCTCCATCTGAATAAGCTGAAGCGCCGTATGCAAGCCGACCTCTTCTATCCCAATCCTAGTGCCAGGGATCTCAGAGAACGTAATGACGACTGAATGGAACTCGAACGAAAGCGCCTCTATGATCACAGGCAGCCATCGAATCATAATGCGAAGGAATGCGACAACGTAAGTGCGAATTATGGGCCGGAAGTAGGGTTCGAAGTAGGCGTAGACGCTCCTGGACAACTTCCACAGCCAACGCGCAAGAGGGGAGGGATTCAAGTCGGCGAGTGTGAGGCTGCGCTTATGCCTGGGCACAGGGGGCTTGATATCTTCCGAGAGCTCCTTCCCAATCTCTAGGCTCAGACCGTCAACCTTGATTCCCCAGCGCTTATAGCCATTAACCGACGTGCGCGCGTAGCTGACCCGTTCTATACGCAGCGTCTGCACGCCATTGCGAAAGTACACGCCTCGGATGGAGCGCAGACTGACGCTCTTGACGCTAATGTGGGACGAGAGGGACGTGAGGAGCCACGGGCCGATGCGCGTGCGGAAGAGCAGCGAGAATGTGGTGATGCGGACGATCCATAGGAGGATGGCGACCCAGATATTGTCCGGCGCGCGGAAGAGGATGAGGTGGGTTGTCGAGAAGAAGAGGGTGATAGGGGAGGTGAGGAACATTGCTGCAAAGATGTCGCTGTCAGTGCCGGGCGTGGGTCGAGGGGAAGTTACGGCGCCAGGGACAATACAGACCTCGATGGTTCCGCGTATTAGGAGGCGCGGGGGCTCGTTCTAATCGCGCGCAGGTTGGACGCGACTAAACACGCGTCGTGGGCATGTAAAGAGTGGGAAGGGGCGAGATGAACTTGTCGCTGCTCCACGGTGCCAAAAATGTTGAGAGTGACAGAACAGCGCTGGCCAGGACCGGCTCCGAGCTCACCGCCAGCCTAAGGCACCGCGATCGAAGATCACGGGGTGATCGGCCGGGGTATTATGTAATCGATACTTTATGTTTGATCGCGGACTCAATTACTTCAGCGACGGAACGCGGACGCAAGAAAGGCTTTACACTGGGTTTCACGCTGGACACAAGCCTGGGGACGAGAGAGAGGAACAAAAAACCTGAAATTGTGGCTACTATATATTAACAAGAAACCATGTATTATCCTCTACAACCTCATAACAAGGTATCGACTGTAGCATCCCTGACACATGACTGAGATCCCCCAAATTCACGCCCAAACCTATCATCTTTTTCTCACAGCCTTCCTGCGTTTCCCACCCGCCTTCATCGTCGGCGCGCGCGTGGCCTTGCCGCCCTCACTCGGCGTGGTGAACCCGCTTCCGGGTGCCTCGGACCCCGTCGTCGAAGATGTGTCGTCCGTATCGTCTGCCTCGGGCTCGGCGTGAGCCTCCACATTGCCCTTTGACTTGCCAGTGACGCGATAGAAGAGCGACTTGAGCAGCGCGATGAACCACGTATTGGTGATTTGGGCAGGGTTAGCAGTGGACTCATTGATGGGGTGCATATCACCGTTCGATTCCAGCTAAATCAGGGGTCAGTTTTGTCTTTTGATGTACAGAAACAACGTACGAAGTAGACATCCTGCCCTTCGACAACCATATCGATCCATTTCGAGTCGACATAACCATCCTCGTCCTGCGAAGAACCGAGGTTCACTCTAACCTATTGTCGAGGGGTCATCATCAGTATTTCCTTCTTCCACGATAAGCTAAATCACACACTTTTCTCTGCCCCGCGCTGGGGACCATCTTGGAGCCCCACGCAGCCACCTTTGCATCCTGCGTGATCTTCTGTATGCGCTGTAGGTCCTTCTTGTAGTTGATCCGCTGGATGAGATACTGCACGCCGGACGTCACGATGACCAAAAATACGAAGACGGACTATCAAAGACTCATCAGCAAGCACTCCTGTACGAGTTAATGATAACATACCCCGAGACCAGGACGGAAGCGCGAGTAATAATACCCAGTACCGCGCCATTTCGGGACTCCGTTTTTGTAGAAAAAGTCGTACCTATGCAAGGCAATAAGCACCGTCACGAACTCATTACAGGAGAACAAACGAACCTCTCCCTGCTCTCCTTATTCCTCAAAATCGCCGCAACAACACCAAGACGCGCAAAGCGCTCTTGAACCCCCTTAACACCAGGGTTTTTATCCGGGCTTTCAACCCCATCAGCCCACATCACCACAAAGAGCGCATAACTGCACTCACTGGAGCTGCATGCTCATCTTCCGGTAGGCTTTTGCGATCTCAGCGGTGGTCGCGGTGGAGGGGACGTCCAGCCATGAGTAGAACGTCGTGCCCTTGCCCTCGGACGCCTCGACATCGCTCACTAAATCGAATATCTCATGGTCCTCCTACACGGTGCGTCAGCATACTATTCCCCCCCTGCGATAGAGCATTACAAACCTTTTCCCAACTACACAAATACGGGCGTCAGCACATACTCATAGCACGATAACAGCAAGGCAGAACTCACGCCAAGACGGTCGTTGCCAGAACGGCCAATAACGCGAAGAAATAAAAGAGCTTCATCGTCTACGAGCACAGCAGGGGGGGAACTCTGCGCGCAAAGTGCTGATGAGCGAATCCTAGTTCCGAGAATTATTGGAAAAGTTGAGAAAAGTTGCCAGCAGCACGACTTATTGGCTGATGGCTGTGCATGTGGGATCTTTTGATCGAGGAGTGAGATTAGATTCCGATCCGCCCATCGCACGTGGCTCATGTCCAAATCCAAAAACTTGAAGTAGCACCCGTTCGACAGATCCACTCACTCGCTCACCATGGCGCCGCGTCGTCGCTGCCCCACCTGCGGCTCAAAGCAATGGCACAAGGAGCCCTCTAGCGGGCTCATCGCGTGCAGTGAAGGACACGTCCTCCAGGTACACCTCCCTCTCTTTTCCGCTATCCTATCCCGCTGAGAATACATGGCATTGGCAGAACTACAGAAATGAGACTACGGAAGTGGAAGAGATGGGCCCGCACGCGATGATGAAGCGCACGGTCAAGTCGAAGCGGAAGAAGAAGGCCGCTGCGAGTCGTGCAGATCCTAAATGTGAGTTACTGCTGCTTCTGTTTTGCGTTGGTAGTGGCGCGTGCTTATTTGGGTTCAGTGTACCACGGCGCGAGAGGGCGATACCACTACTTCCTGTGCCTGCAGCTCATCTTCCGGAAGCAAGTCGCGGTGTTGACGGAGTTGTGGGAGCTCCCTCCTGAATTCGAAGTGCGTTGACGGTGCTTGCGTGGTACTTGTGCTGCTGACAGGCACACAGATCATCTGCAGAGACCTGTGGGCCCTCCACCTGAGTTTGCTGCCCGACCCGCCCCCGGACGAGCCGTACGCGTTTGCACAGAACCATCTATTTCAGGGCGATGAGTTGATCGACAAGGAGGTCCCCCCGCACGAGTCCAAGTCGAAGCATGCCGACAAGGATGACAAAGGGAACGAAGGTGACAACAAGAGTGAAGGCGACAAGGACGAAGATGACAAGAGTGAGGACGAAGAAGACAAGGACGAAGATGGCAAAGACGAGGACGACAAGGACTATGCCGACTCGGAGATGGAAGAGATGATGCGAGAGAACTCTGAAATCTCGAGCTCTTCCGACGAAGAGGACTTTGGCGCGGGAAGAACGCCTGCCGTGAAGAAGAGAACCAGCAATGGCAGGCCTGTGGTAGAATCCACCATGAGCACAATCGCCGTGCTCATGGTGGCCTGCTGGACACTACGCATCCCCGTGCTCTATCGCGATTTTACAAGGTACGCACCCCCCCAAAATAAAAATTCTCTTGGATGTAATACTAATCTACATACAGGATCATCGAGTCATATGAGCTGCCCTACCTGGACCCCCTGCGGCTGCTCCCCCCGAACATGGTGTGTCGCCTGACGAAGCAAATGGCGCGATCGCTGTCACCTTATGTGAATGCCCTTCCTTCGGCCGCCCTCCTGTGTAGTGAGCTTACCTTCCTGGACACAGCACGCCCCGGGCATCCGGAGGGTACACTCGATCGCGTCGCGGCTTGGCAAACTGATTTACTCGGCGTACGGCATTTACACGCCGGAAGCGAACGCAGCACCGATGCTGTGGCGGGTCGTGCGAGCTCTTGGGGGGACGCGTGCGTAGCTTATTTTCGTGGTAGCTGATGGGGATCTCACAGGAGGAAGCACAGCGGTTCTGTACGTGCTGACGAAGCGACTGGCGCAGATCCTGTCGCTGACCCTGACGTTGCACTCGTCGCTGGCGCCACAGCTAGTGGGGACGAGGGGTCGGGGTCCCCTTGCGCACAAGTACGACAATGCGCCTCCCGAGGTGAGCTTGATGGCGGCGTGTATAGTCGTGCTGAAGATGGTGTATGGGCTTGACGGGAAGACGAGGTACGACTGGGATTACGTTGTGCGGGGTAGTAGGCTCACAAGTGTGTTGGACAGAGTGCCGAGGAGTGCGGATGATCCGGGATGTGCGCTTCCCCGGATCGACGAGTACCTAAGGGTGGTTAGGGAAATGAAGGACGGAGATGCGAGGAAACGAGAAGCCGTGTTTAGCTCGCGGAACGCGATGTAGGTTATCGATTGCTAATGGGACAGGCTTGGCTAACGGGGGGTCTTCTTAGGGCGGTGGGGGATGCGGGGGAAGAGGAGTTAGATTGCTACCTTGCATTCTGCGAGAAGGCACTTCTGGGCAAAGAATCGGGTGCGTGTGGGTGTGTTTCAGGAGTACGGGGGTAATGTGCTAATAATACGCAGAGGACAGCGTGCTGAATAACTACTTCCCTTTGCAAGAAGCAGAGCCAAGCGGGGGCGGAGAGGAGGAAGATCTGGGGCGGGAGCGACTTGCGGCAACGGTGGCGGCGAAGGAGGGGGACGGCGGGGCGTTGAGGCCGGGGGAGGAGTACACGCTGTGGCACTGGCGGGACGTGCTGGGGACGTGCGCAGAGGAGTACGAAGAGGTGGCGGGGCGGGGTGGGACGTGGGCAGGGGTATCGCAGCAGTACTTGAGCCGGGTGGTGGAGATGTTCGAGCACAGGGTGGTGCGATGGTGGGAAGTGCAGAAGCGACGGACGCGCGAGGAGGAGGAGACTGACGAGGGAGGCAGAGTAGTACGCGAGGATCAATGACATCAGTGTGACTGTGACGGATGATGTGCTGACTGAACGTGCGATGTCAAAGAGTGCGACAAAAGTGTAGTGTGAGCTCAGCCAGCCGTGTCACCGTGCCCCAGGCCCCTGTTCTTCTCTTTTCTGCCGTGTAGCGCCGTGCATCCTCTTCTTCCATTCATTTCGTTTATATTTATCGCCCGACTTGGTTACAGCGTCTTCTCGTCCTCATCACCAACGTGCCGCCAATCTAATCTTCCCATGTCAACTTGAACTCGCCTCCTTCCACTCTCTCTCAACCCCCCATGCGCCGTCTCGCCTCCGTTTTCAAGAGGGACAAGCCGCCCTCCAAGCCAGACGTCCCTCCCAAGTCTCCCCCACGACCCTCCCCCATCTCCACCACCATCGCCTCTGCCCCGGCACTGCTCTCCCCTCGCACACCCACGTCCACCGCGTCGACGCCCCAGCTCACAGACCCCGCGTCCCACTCCTCAGGCTCGTCCAGCGGCTCTGCCAGCCTTAGCATCCAGACCCCCGACGACGACACCCACGTCACCGTGGCCCGCTCATCCACCAAACGCTCCTGGACCTCCTGGCTCGGGGGCAAGAAGCACCGCCCTCAACCACCACACGCCAACGACCCGACCACTGAGCTGCAGTCCACCCCCTTCGAGCCGCTCCCGCTGCCTGTCCCCCACTGGGATTCTGCTGCCCATCCGCCTTTTCTGCCGTCTGCAAATCGACCCGCCGATGACACAGACGACACCGTGGACACGTCCGATTCAGACGACTCCTCGCATTTCGTGCCCTCTCCATTCCTTCCCCCGAGTAATGCTTCTAACCCGCCCTCGGCTCGGCTCCCGGAAAAACCTCCCGCCCGTCGCCCGATCGCCACGAGCCTCGACCCTTCGCCTTTCGTCCAGCATGCAGACGGTCCTCTGTTCCCCCGCTCCTCCAATCCCTCCCATCTTCTCTCCCCAGCCCCCTCCGTCCTCGCTGACCTCCTCGCCACCCGTATGCTGCGTCGGTTAGAGAACCCCGTCTTCCGCCGGGCCAATCCCGAAGAGGCCTCTTTCCTCCTCCCCTTCGCCTCGCCCCCTGCTGCTGGCACACCCTCCCCCACGTTGTCCCCCTTCAACGAACCCTGCCCCCCAAAATCTACCCGAGTTTTTACCTCCAGCCCCGGCCTCCGCAGATGGATATCACGCCCATGCTTCGAGGACCGCTACGCCATCTATTTCCCCCACGATGGCGCTCTCATCCGCCGCCCCGTCACCTCCGCACGCGCCGTAGCCGCTCTCGAGTACTCTCACCTCATCGATGCCATGGTCGATCCGGATTTTGACGCGTCTGACTCACCGTCACACATGCTTTCGTACGTGCCGTGGTCTCCGGTGGCGCAAGAGCCTGTCCCATCACCGGACCTGCCTCCCTCCGCTTCCTCCAACGAGGTATTACCGCCGCCTTGTAAGAGCCTTCGAGCACTCCTTCATTCTCCCTGTTAAAACTCTGATCTCATCAATTTCCTCTCCTTAGCGCCCTCTCTCGCGCGCACGTCAACGTACATTGCCGTGCCCTCACCGTTGCGCAATTCCACTGTCGATTCCGCACCTGCCGCTGCTGCTCCCCTTCCTGTCATCTCTGCCGCACCATCACCTCCTGCAACATTGCATTCTGCACCCCCCTCATCTGCTGCACTACCACCACTACCACGGCCCACAATGCCCACTGCCCAGTCAGCTCCCAACGTCAAGCGTGTCGTGCGATTCGCGGAAAACTCGGAAGACGACGAAGACGGCTTGCCTCTCTATGTCGTACGGGCCAAAAAGAAGCGTGAGGAAAAGGCCCGCTTCTTGCGTCAGGAGCAGCTCCAACGCACGGCAGAGCAGGAGAAGGAGAGACGCCGACTTGAAGAGCTTGAGCAGCGCCAGAGGGAAGAGCTCGCGGAGAGGGAACGAAAACGGGTAATACGGGAGCAGGAGAGGAAGGAAATGGACCGCAGATTATATGCGGAAGAGGTGGCGGCCGCGAGGCTGCGAAGGGAATCCACGAGAGCTGGCGCTATACCTTCCTCCAACACAGATAGCCTTTTACTGCCAGTTAGCTCTTCCTCGACGTCTTTAGGGGGCGATGTCGAACGTAATAAGCACAAAGATGCCAGAAGACGGCCTCAGGCGCCGCAGCCGGCACGCAGAGAAGCCTCGGACACCGCTTTGCTCACTACATCCGCTTCTCATTCCCACAATCATCCGCAGGGCTCCTCCTCAGGAAGCTCGCGCCCCACGAGCAGGTATTCACCCGCACCAGGTAACCAGTCCCGCCCCGCTTCCACGTACTCTCACTCGTCGTCTGACGACGTGCGTCAAGCCGGCGGGAGCAGACGCAGCTCCGTCGCACCCTCCGCAGCGGGCTCCTCGCACCGCCCGCACCCCGAGCGTTCGTGGACGATGCCAAATTGGGGCGGGAGCAACCAGAGCCTGCAGTTCATCCCGCCCGTCCCGCCCGTGCCCAGCTTCATGATGCACGACACGATGCCCCTCCTGCCCCCAACCGCGCCGTTCATGATGATGCATTCCTCACGCCAGCGGAACGCCTCTCCCGGCCCGTCGACCTCGTCCGGCTCGCGCCGCGCGGGGTCGGCCAACTCGAGCTCGGAGCGCGTGAACCAGCAGTCGCGCCAGTCGTCGGCGTCGCACCGCCAGTCGTCGGCGTCACACCGCCAGCCGTCGGCGTCGGCGTCCCCGCACCACTCGTCGTCGTCGCCTTCGCCGCGCAGGCCGGTGCACGAGCGGCACGGGAGTGGGGATTCGCGCCGCTCGAGCATGCCGGCGAGCCAGACTGGGTTTTCGGTGACGAGTGCGCGGTCGCAGCAGCACGGTCCGCGCTCTCAGCAGCAGCAGCAGGCGTTGTCCCGTGGGCGTCCGGCGCACCCACAGCAGCAGCAGTATCTCCAGCCGAGCCCATGGACGGCGCTGCCGTCCCAGAACGGGTACCCACCGATGATGATGCCGGTGTCCGCGTACTCACACCCGAACATGGCCACTCTCCCGCGAACCGCGAGCGGGGGCGTGATCAGCAGTCGGCGGCAGACCGTGTTCTCATGAACCCTGTCCTTCCAACCCTTGGCACAATACACGAGGGTTGCTTCGTTGTTTTTTTTTTGCTGGCCTCTTTTCAGGTTAACTGTCCTCGTTCACCTGTAATAGCTGGCATTGGGACTATTATTGGACCTTGATCCCCGTGTTGTTGTTTTTCCTCTTTCATGACACCAGATACGCCCCCTATTCCACCTTCTGGCTCCGTTCTAATTTGTACGACCCCATACCTTCAGCCACATACCACATACACTCGTTTTCTTTATTATGACCCTACGCTCACCGCCCGCACACCTCACATACCACTGCCCGGAGATATCGGAACGTCGCATTGCTACATCTCTTTCTAATCACCCCGCGTCGTGGTACATAGACTTTACGGACTTTCGCAACCACTGCACCCTATAGTTATTACACGCTGCATTTTTGGCTCCCCTCCTTGTGTTTTTTCAAGTTTCTCTTTGGCTCCAATGTCTCTGCTGCTATGCATTATTTCGTCTGCGCACCTGCAATTATTCTTTTCAAGTAGCTACACATATATCCTCACCATTCATACACTTGGACTTTGTTCCCCAAAAGCAGGCAGGCTGTTCTTCACTCACCAAGTATATTATTTGTAACTAGCCACTTTCGCTAGTGTCCACATGCATTCTATCACATACAATATCCCCCGTCTCTTCTTCGCCTGCCTGTGAACTATCCCATCCGGGAGCACTGTTCTGCACAACTGTTTTATTAGTCGGTACACACATACCTAGCCATATGCCTATATATGTGAATGACTGACCCGTCGAGCGAATAAAAGAATATATTTACATGCACAATGTCGAGAAGCGATTTGCGTAAGTAATGCTCTGTGCTATTAAAATCTACCTTGGACCAGCTTCCCTCCAACCATTAATCCCAAAATATGCCAAAGATACGTCCGACCTCTTTCATGTCGAGTTCCGGGAATTCATCTTCAGGTTTGCCCTCGCTGCCAGGGGGTGCGAGGGACATGATGGTCTGAGTCGCCGTCTGACTACTGAGAGCGCTTTGGACGGGCACTGAAACATGTTGCTCGATACTCGGGAGGATCTGAGTATCTTGACGGGGTCTCGAATGGTCTAGATGATTGTGAACATTTTGGACGGGGTCCGAAGTGCATTGTGCGGCGCTCTGAGTGCTTTCTTCGGGACAATTCCGAGTCCTATGGTCGGGGAAGTAATAATCGAGAAACGCTTGGATTATAGTCCAAGTCGGGCCGAGTACGTGGATCGTCTGAGCAACCCTGACCTGGCTAAAGGAGTCGATTCCCGCTTTACATTGAGAATGAGCGTCCAGTAGAAATGGCGTTACTTCCTTCTCGACCGTAGTGGTAATCGTGGACGTTAGTTCTTGAGGCAGCTCGATCTCGGCAGTGTATGGCGGTTTCTCGGACTCCTTAGGCAATTCGGAAATCATCTTCTCTATTTTAGTGATCTTGTTCTGGGCATTGCGTTGAGATTCTGAGAGTAATAAAAGTTCCTTGCGAGACTACAAGGAGATTATTCTTTGAGAAAATCAAGTAGTGAGGAAGTGTCCATACCTTAGCGAGCCTTTGCTCAATACTGTCAGGCGCGAGGTGATCATCACGTCCAGTACAAGAGTTTGCTGATTGCACGAAATCGGCCCCTGGCACAGCGACCTTGGATGATATTGGAACTACTGTTGCACTGGATCGATTTTCAGGCTCGATTTTGTCAGCTCCAACCGACGCCGCCTGACCAGAGTCCACAAGCATAGGTTGATCAGCTGCAGCAGCAGGTCTAGATAGTTTTATGACTTCTGGAGCTCTAGCACGACTTTTGATCAAGTTGCAGAAGCATCTAATCTTTTCCAGTTCTTTTCTCGCTTGCTTGATCCTTCGAGTAATCTGACTGGGAACAGACTCGCTCACATCTATAGGAGCCTCGGGGTGTGCTGTTTGGCCGGCTAAATCTCTTTGAAGAGCCTTGGTGGCTTTGGCTATCTTGATGCAGGCGCGACGACCCCCTAAGTCTGTCCACCAATGGATTAACGAATTGGCGTATTCCAGTTGCCCCGGGTAATCGTACAGGGGATGATATCCCGCCACCGAGTCGCGTGAAATCTCGGGAAGATGAGCCAACTTATTAATCTTTCTCCTGAGGCTTTTCTGTAGCACGTATATAGAGAGCGTGAGTTGACAGTTCTGAACTAAGCGTTTGAAATTCTAGTACTCGCCTCCCTTTCTTTAATAGCTTCCTCCCATTCTTTCATGTCGTCCTCATCGTCGGGCTTGGGGCTGTTCCGTAGTTCTCTGAGCCGAAGCTCATCGACAACAGCATCAGAAAAATCCCTATCTCACGCGTTAAATGTAATTTCGGAGTACCCGGATATTTAAACGTACTTTGCCAAATCCTTCCAAAATTGTTCATGCGGTAAGAGCTTTGACTGCTGTGGCATCGGGCTATGGCTTGAAGATATGAGTAAATACTTCACAGCGAGGTGTGAAATAGGCAACGGAAGGAGACATGATATAAGTATGTGATAATCCTGAAAGCTTGGGTGCGCCTTCCATTTTTTCTGACGAAAATCGCCCACAAAAACTGTTCCTTGAGCTTGAGCTTGATTATCGCCTAACTGAGTTAATATCTGTATTCATGACGTCACGCGTTCTTTCATGCCCACGGACACTTCATTCATTATGGCAACCAATCTCCCATAACGAGACAGTACTATTCACAGAATCCCGTCAATCCAACAGTGTCGCTGTTAGAGCTTTGCTTGCTCGTTTAGGGGATAGACGCCGTGAGGGTTATATTTGAGCGCCTTCCGATTCACATCTTTCGTAATGCTTTGGTACCCAGCGACAGTCATAAGGATGTCCAAGTCCTATCATCCCGATGTCAGAGATATCAAGGCGGGTGCGGAGAAGCAACTTACAGCTAATAGTGATTTCATAACATGCCGACATCCAGCCTCTCCTTCGTGAGCCATGCCCCACACGTACAGTCTGCCTACCTGCACTGCATGAGCACCCAGAGCTATGGCTTTGAATACATCGGCGCCCGTTCTAATCCCAGAATCGAAAATAATCTTCATCTCTATCACGCACGGCCTCATTAATCAATGTGTGGTCTGAATTATGATCTCTGTACTCACTATCGCCCACAGCATCCACAATTTCCGGAAGGACTTCCAAGCTGCCAACGGCACCGTCGACCTGGCGCCCAGCATGGTTTGTAACGACGATTCCTTCGCAACCGACTTTATATGCTTTCACCGCATCCTCTGCATTCTGGATGCCCTTAAGCACGAACGGTCTTCCCCCAGAGATTCGTTTCCACTGGAAAACTGGTGAGAACGCACAGACGAAACTTCAAGAATCAAGTCCAACCTCCTTGATAAGCCATGGTATCTTCTCCCAAGTATGTGCCTTCCCGTGCCACACAGAAGAGTCTATCCACTTCCCAGAGTCATTCTTCAAGTCTTCGCTGTGTTTCCGCATGAAAGCCGGGTCAGACGCTCCGATTTCGTTACCTACCTGCAAATGACTCATCAAGGAATCTCGTTAATGTTTCATAAAATACCAAGCTCACTGCTCCCGGGTAGTAGAATCTAATACGAGACCTAATTAATTAGGTGAACACAGTGGACGGTAGGCCGGACTTACACGTAGTTAGCGATGTTGATATCGGTTGGGCGCCACCCGAGCTGCCATGTATCTACCGTCAACATGCAGACGTCGAAACCGCTCTTCCATGCACGCTCGAGAAGGCTGATGGTCTATGTACATTTAACGACACGCTGGAGGCAACAGAGAGATGTGTACTCACAATCTCGTCGTCGTGGCCCATGTATAGCTGGAAGAACCTGGGCCCTTTCGCATCACCCCCGTTCGGCCCATTATAAGAGTGAACGCTGTTGCTCTCGTTCTTCACAGACGCGCCTTCGTCGTTGGCGGCAGCAACTGCTTCGATGGGCTGAGAGCCGGCGGTGGATAGGCAGTACTAGTTCGAGAGGGAGAACATCTCAACATTTGAGTAGAACGAAGAGAATAAACACACATACGGGTAATCCAAGCTCGCCAGCAATCTTCGCGGGAACGAGTTCTCCGAGGGGGGTGTATAGCTTATTGATTCCGATGGGGGCGAAGAGTATAGGTGCGGGAATCCGGTGGCCGAAGAGCTCAGCTGTACAGGTTGAATGCGAAAACGAACTAGCGCGTGCCAGGATGCTCACTGGTAAGATCTCGCCTATTCGTATCCACAAGCATACGCGGGATAATGCGCCACCTATAGAATGCCTCTCTACACTGCGGTCACGTCCTCGTTCTGAATACCACAAAGAAGAGAGGTGCACATACCTATTTGCTCTGTCCGTCCACCCAAGGCCGGCGTTGGAATTCGCGTAGAAGTAGCCGCGGTCGTTCAGCTTGTTCTTGGTCGATTCCTTCAGCTCGTCGGGGTGCACGGAAAAACTTGGTACTGAAGGTAGGGGGTCAATACAACACCTGTACAAGTGAGGGAGGAAAGCATACATGTGCCTTTCGTGCCCCCAGCATGGAACACCTCCCGCTGATACAACGAGTAATGGGGCGAAGGGCCCTTGGGCTTGTTGGTAGGGTCCATATCCAGTGCGAAACTGGGTAGTTCAGTTGGTCAGTCAGTGGAAACCGCTGGAGAAGATGTGTCCATACCTACGTAGCCCATCGAATCCTTATACCTGAAATATTGAGTGTATATTTAGACAATCAGCAGCATAGGTGACATCATACGGAAGTCCGACTTTGCTCTAATGGTAACCGGGGAGAGGTTAGTGAAGACGGGCAGGGCCCGTCGGAGCGAGGGCTTCTGGTTCAAAATCTAAGCGGAACTCCAGTGCACAAGACAGCTACTTTGTATTCCCCATTTGCAAGACGCGGAGACGGGGGCTTCCCGCCTGGAAGAGCGCGCGGAAGGAGATGATTTCTTAGTATTCCGAGGGAGGTCGAGATAACGGAGATGCGGAGCGCAATGGTTTTGAGATGAACTCGTCTTAATTGAATATCTTACAAGCCACAACGTCGTAATAGGTGTATAATGCTACAAGTGAATGCCGTCGTCATCCTCGCCCATGTCCGTAGATTCCGCTGGGGTGGTGGCGGGCTGTTCAGGCGGTCGAGCTTGCGTGGGCGTCGAGTCCTGAGCGTCCGGAGGGAGATCGTAGTGGCTACCAGCTATCACACCCTTTTCTGCAAGGGCCATCTTCAGAATACTGATCCGCTCGTCTTGTGAACCACTGCAGCGGATCAGTAAGATGTCTTTGACATGAACAAGAAGGGACGTACATGACCCCCTCGTTCTCTTCAATCGCCTTGCTCACCTCCGGATCCGGGTCCTTCTGTGCTTCCGACGCGACATACTCGCGGAGGAGCAGCTGCGTCTCCCTAAGGTGCTTGAGGGAGTTCTGGAGCCGCGCGATCTCTGGACAGCGGAAAGAGAAAGTGGGTATTACAAGCGAGATGAATGGTGATGGGCAGGAAGAGTAAACCGTCACACTCGACCTTCAGTGATGATGGAGACGTCCAGGGCGACGGCTTCGGCCAGCGTGAAGGGCTGGGTGTAGCGGGGCTTGTATTCCATACTCGTGGATGGGGGAAGGAAGAGAGGGAAGGATGACGCGTCCTATCTGGGTCACGGCGTTGGGTATGGTATGACCACGCTGGTCAGAAACGATATTGCATACTCTATAATCGTGATATACATGGGACTGTACAGGTAGCAAAAAGATATCCAGTGTAGATTCTACAATGTTCGTAATCTTGAGGGGTATGAAGGGGAGTATTTACTCCTTGAAAATCTCCGGCCACACCTGTCGCAGCTCTTCTAGGGTGGAGATCTCTATGATGCCGTTGTCCTGCTCGCCGGGCTCCTTCCTCTCGTGCCCAATCTGCTTCATCTTACCGCCTTCCATGGCCTCCATGCCTTCCTCGCAAAAGTGGACGCACTTGCCCCAGCCCTCGTCACGGGCTGCGTCGACGTTTCCTCTATTGTCGTCTATGAAGTAGCACCTCGAAGGATCGGAGATGCTGGCCTGCTTCATGGCCTGGGATGCATGTTAATGAGGTGAGAAGTGGGATAGGGTTAGGGCATACCATGCGGTAATACTCTGGCTCGGGCTTGCAGACAAAGTCGTCGACTGTGTAGTCGCAGTATACGAGACCGTCAATAAGATCATCGAGGCGGAGGATCTTGAGAACGCGTTCGGCATGCTAAAGGATGTGTTAGATTATAATGGCGTAGGAGGCAGGGGAACGTACCGGGCGGAAGGCGTTGGTGAGGGCCCATACGCGGACCTTTGAGCGGTCGATGTCCTCGAAGAGCTTGCGGAGGGCAGGATCGAACTTGATCATATCTTCGAGGGGCAGGGCGCCATCGCACTTGCGGTCAAAGTCGAGGACGTCTGGGAGGCGATGAGGGGGGCGGCCTTGGACGAGCAAGGGGGCCAAATTACGTTACCAACGTCATGGTGGATCTTGAGGCCTCGGAGGGCGAGGCCGTACTGGGTGTAGTAGTGGAGGTGGAGGGCGGAGGCCTCTTCTTCGGAAAGGCCGAGACCGACGAAGTACTCTGTGGGGGGTCAGCGGGGCAGAGAGGAACAGTGGGGGACTGACGGTGGATGCGTTCGCCCATGGCATGGGAGATCATGGCACTCGCTGAGTAAAGCGTGTTGTCAATGTCAAACCATACAACGGGGCGGTCGTCCATGGCGAGTAGGAGGAGGAGGGGGTGATGCGAGTGCGGGGAAGGCAATATGTTATCTAATCTAATCTACTACTCGTTTCGGCAATATCCGAAGAACTGTGTAGCTCTAAGCCACCGGCCGGATGGGTGCAGCACTGACAGTACTATCGGCATCGGCCTCGACGACCTCAAGAACAAGGTGTGTATTGCTGCTGCTGCAAACTATATATCCCATTAACATCCCTCCAGAATGGCCAGAAGCAAAGAACTCGTCCCCGGTATCGGACGCCTCTCCCGCTCCCAGGTGTACGCCCGCCGCGGCCTCTACAAAGGCCACAAAACCGCCAAAAAGATCGACGCCGATGCACCCGCCCCCCATGTAGAAAAGACCGTCGGCGGCGACAAGAACGGCTCCACCCGTCTCGTCCCCACAACAAAAGCACCGCGCTTCTACCCGGCAGAGGACGTCCGCCAGCCCAAGAAGACCCGCAAGACCCCTAAACCTACCTCCCTCCGCTCCTCTATCACCCCTGGCACCGTCCTCATCCTCCTCGCTGGTCGTTTCAGGGGGAAGCGCGTTGTCTTCTTGAAGCAGCTCGATAGCGGCCTTCTCCTCGTCACTGGGCCCTTCAAGCTCAATGGCGTGCCCCTCAGACGCGTCAATCAGGCATACGTGATTGCCACGTCCACCAAGATTGAGCTCGGCGACTTCAAGGTCCGTGTTCTTTCTATTTTACTGCAACTGCATGTGTCTTATGCTATTCGTTAGCTCGACGAGAAGATTAACGATGCCTACTTCACCAAGGCCGCCGTCAAGGGCGCCCGTTCGGCAGAGGAGGAGTTCTTCGAGGAGGGAAAGCCCAAGGCAAAGGAGCCCTTCCCCCAGTCGAAGAGCGCAGACCAGAAGGAGGTTGACAAGGCCATCATCGCGGCTGCCTCCAAGACCGAGAACCTCACCAAATACCTCAAGTCCACCTGGGGTCTCTCCAAGGGACAGTTCCCTCATCTGTTGGTGTTCTGAGGAATGGGCAGGGAGTCGGGTCGTCGGGGCGCGGGAGCCATGCATGCTCACGGGGAGCTTTCTAGGATTATATGCTATGCACTATCGTCACATGAGATCTCCATTTTTTTTCGCATTTTCGACAGCAATAAGCATATAAATTCTGGCCATACTGTGAGAGTATATAATATAGCGAGATGATTAGACAGACAACTTCAACTTGCATGAACTGCTGAGCCGGAAATAGAATCACAGCTACATACGCCAAAATTTGTGATGCCATGTTGTGACCATGCTCCCTCTTCGCAGTACGCGTCTTGCACGTCGCGCACTCCTCACCCCCGCGCACCCCTTCTCCCCCCGCCATGCTCTTCACTCCCCTACAGACCGCCGCTTCATCTTCCAGGGCCTCTCCGAAGGATTTCTAGACTTGGCCCTTGCCCTTCCTGTTCCCCCTTCCCTTCCGCCCTACTCAACGACCATCATCCTAGTCACCCTCGCAGCGCGCTTCACCCTTCTACCAATAGCAATATGGGTGCGTCTAGGCGCTCTTCTATGCCGAGGGACTTTCATTGATATCCGTGCAGGGGAAGAAACACACCCAGCGAGTAGGGGACACAGTGCGGTCCGAGCTTGAAAAAGCGAAGCCAATCGTACAGAAGCGCGTCGTTGCAGAGATGGCAGGAGCCCGTATCACTGGTGAGAAGGAATATCTTAAGACGCTTTGGATGACCAGAGCTTCACAATTGGTGCCCGTTCTTCTCATGGATCGACACGCTCGCAACCTAACGTCCTTCGTCTATTCCAGCTGAAAATCCGCCAGAAAGAAGTGATCAAAGAGCACAAACTCCACCCTACGCTCGCTATGTTCCTCCCGCCCCTCTCACAGCTCCCCTTCTTCGTCGTCTTCTCCATGACACTCTCAAGACTCTCCGTCCAGCCGACCCCATTCGACTCCGAAGCATTCCTCACGCTCTCGACGCTCTCACATCCAGACCCGACCATGGTCTTGCCCATCGCGCTGGGCTTCATCACCATGGCGAATGTCGAATCTAGCCACTGGATTCTGAACGCGACTGAGCGCGCAGAGTTGCGCCGCGCTGAGGAAGCCGCAGCCGATCAAAAGCGCCTCGCCGCCAAAAATGCACCGCCGAAGCTGGAAGTCGGGAAGATCATCAAGACGAGCTTGCGGGGGTTGGCTGTGATTCGTATTATTTTGGCCGCCATTGCGCCGGGGGTATGTCTCTAGTGTCACCATCTTGCAGCGTGTGCTGATGACGGTCGGGCAGAGTGTTACTCTGTTCTGGGTGACTTCTGCGGCCTTTGGTCTTGTACAGACATGGATAATGGACTGGATGGATATCAGGAGGAAAAGAAAATTACGCATGGCTATACCCGTGGCATCCCCTTCGACTCGCTCCCGACGAAGATGACATGGAACCATTTGCGTCGCAGTTGATGTACTACAAAGTGAGTGTTTTGATTCCTTGTGGACGGGATGAAAATAAAAGTGGTTGGGAGGGACCCCCTGCATATTTCCTGCGGGAAGAGGTGGGCGCCCGTTGAACTTTTCTTGATCTAATATGACCGTTCTTTCTTTCTTTTGTTTGTCGTTTCACAACGTATCTCACGCATTAATTCCAGAGTACTAAGGACAAGTGCGTACGAAGGCCACTGGCTAGCATCTTAATATAAGTACCTGTAATGTGATAGATTCGGCTGGATTATTGCACGTCGCCGTCCACGGCTTCTGGAATACATATAAGAAATTTAAAACATCAACGGTCATTTCAGCATACGTTACAGTCAAGTCCAGAGCAAACAAGAAGATATAATATAGGAGGGGCAAGCAGGGGTGGCGCACGGAGGAGATATAAATATTACAAAGCGATGAGCGGGAAGGGGAGAACGTTAAATATCATGATATGCCACCCCATGGCCCGCGGATGCGTCGCGCGAGTTGGATGTCCCGCGTCATGATCGTGACGCGTTTGGCGTGTATGGCACATAAATTCCTGTACAGTGGACGCGTTAAAATTGAAGGGGCGAGGCCCGACGACAGAGGAGACTCACGCGTCTTCAAACAAATGCACCAGAAAGGCCTCCGTCGCCTCCTGCAGTGCCAGGAGCGCCGAAGTCTGCCACCGGAGTCCAGCATCGCCGTATGGGCCATTTGACTCCGTCACCATGTCCATTGCAATCTCTCGCACCTGCAAGCAAGTGTTAGTCTCGGCAACTGGTGAACCACAGACGACGCACCAGACGAGAGAACGGCAGTTTCTGTATCAGGAGGTCTGTGCTTTTCTGATACTTCCGGATTTCTCGTAGTGCGACAGTTCCGGGGCGGAAGCGATGTTTCTTGCGATGTGCAGGTGCTGCAATGAAGATGCACACCGTCAATTCTAGGAAACCATCCAATGGAATAAGTACCATTACCCGGTGCGTTCTGAACGACCGAAACGCGAGGGGGCCGTCCCCCTGTGCTCTTGCGTGCCGTGTTCGCCCTTGCTTTCTTTGCAGCCGGGGTAGGTGGATCGGAGCTGGACGTGGCGACGTTGCGCTTTGACCCCCGCTGCACCGTTTGCGCCATTTTAGATGAGAGCAGGAGAGGAGATGTCGCGTGGGGGATGGCAGGAGGAGTAGAGGCGCAAAGGGCAGCCCGGGACGCGCGATTGTGGAGGTGAGCCTCAGGGAGAACGGTCACGGTCGATGTTCAACTTTGTTTCCATAAACGGAAGCCAAAGGCAGCGCGTGCCGCAGTGGCTGCGGGCAGACGCGCCTTGCACTGAAACGACCACCTCGGGACCCTCAGGCTCGTCCGGTCGTTCCACTGCCAGTTGCTTACTCGATCCATCGTTCTTATACATTCAATCAAATGGGCCTTGACACTCCTGTAGTCACTGGGTACTATCGCTACACCGATATCTGGTTTGAGTGGTAATCTGATCTTCAGCAGTGGCATGCACATAAAGGTCGTTGAGAACTTTTGATTTTACAGGAACCAAGCTCTTCCCAATCAGGCTGATAGCGAACCTCTCAAAGCAATACTTGGTCTGTTAGGTCTGGCTAGATTCGCCGAATACTTACATTTTTGTAGCCCACGATGCTCTAGTGCACCCAGACCACCCACTTCACGTTGAAGGTGTTAATGGCGTCCAGATGTATATGGGTATAAAAAAATCTATGTCGATTTCATGTGCATCCTTAGCTGATCTCGTCTGAAGGTACCTTCCCTACAGGCGAGGCTCGCCTTTTGTTTTCCTCTGCCCAGGTGGACTATATCCGGTACTGGCTCCATGCAGTAGGGCTCACTAAAGACACTATCCCGATGCCCTACTCCGACTGCCTCTTGACCGAGTCGAATTTACGCAGTGTCTCTCCTGTTGTATACCCAGATGGAGGATCGCTGAAGAAGGCACTCAAGGTATGTAGGGCCAGTTCTCCTACTTGACGTCCGTTTATCGACTTATTACCGATATTAAACTTTTAGATGATAGACAAGAACAACAAACGCCTCAAGGGATCTAACCCGACGCTTACTCACCGCCGTCATCTATTTGAATGTGTTCGCACTTACTACGCAGAGAAGAAAGGTGTGTGGTGTGCGATGGACTTCGAAAGCTGGGAGCGCGACCACACGCTCCTCACCGAATTTGGCTGGAGCCTTTTCGGCTGGAAAGACGGCAAAAAAGTCGAGGAGAACGGTCATCTCATTGTGGAGGAAGCAAAAAATTATATCAATTCCCAGTATGTTCCCGACTATCGCTATGTAAGTACAAACGCCACAAATATCACGGATAGATACTGATGTTTCTTTCATATTTAATAGAATTATAACTTCGGTGAAAGCGAGACTGTCAAGAAGTCTGTCTTGAAACAACGAATCCATGATCTTATTACCGGGCTGAAGTCGTATGGCCCCGTGTTCCTTGTATTTCATGATAATAATCAAGATATCAAGTGCGTGGCAAATACACTCTGAGTGATGTGCATAATAACATGGCCCTCACAGAGATCTAAAGGCTCTCCAAGCACCAATCGATGGCCTATCCTTCATTTTTCCAGAAGCGATGCCAGACGATGGCATGTTTGTTGTCGACACGTCCGACCTTTTCGGAGCGTTGCTGGGAGAAGGTTCTGGCAATAGAAGGTCCCTCACGCAGATGTGCAGTTTGACGCAGATACCCACAAATTATTTGCACAACGCAGGTAACGACGCGCACGTAAGTCGATTGTTTTATTTCTGCAACTATAATTTCAAAGAGTACCATAGTATACGCTCTTGGCCATGAAGTCCATGGCTGAAGGCGACCCGGTAGACATTCAAAGGGAGAAGAGATGGCCGGATCGAACAGGAAATGGTGGCGTTCAGGTCAAGTTGACTCCTTGGGAGGAGGATCCCGACTATTCTGACGAGGAAGGAGTCGTTCCTCCCGTGAACGGCAGCGGCTACCATCCTGTCACTGGAGAGCTCATAGAGGAATAGCAAGGTTTTGATGAAGTGAATATCTCATCTTGAAGGATCCTTACTCTGTACAAGTTATTTACATACCAATGACCGTCATGTACTTGCCCATGCTCTCACCCGATATTTAACAATTCATGTACTTGTATCCCTCAGACATAGCCGGGGTGCAACGCCGGTGATGGACGTGAAGATGAAATAAATGTAGATGGTGACAAATATAAGTATATACTTGATATTAGTTGTGTCATTATTGCGCAATAGGCGCAGACAGCATCCTCCTCCAGGCTCCAGTCACCCTGTCTACAAACTGAAATCACGCTTTTCGCTGAAGATATTCAACAATTTGCACACACACTGCAGTCGTGAATTTTGCCAACGAAGGCGGGTTTGTAGTGTAAGGGCACAGGCCCCCTCAGTCCTCCTTCCAATTTTGTACCTCGTCCTCACCATCATCTTCATCATCTGAGCGCTCGTCATCCGTGACCTTAGTAACGATAGATCTGTGGTAGACATGTGAGAAATGGCTAAAATGTTAAGTACGAAGTACATACCTGACCATGATGCGTATTATCAAGTAATACCAGAATAAGTTCAGGAGCTGCAGCAGAGCAATAGGGATGAAGATTTGCAATGGCATCCAGGGAGCGATGTAAACGCCGTCCTCCCAGGAAAAGTGCTTTGCGGATTCACTAATAAGCGTTTACGAGAGGTGTTGAAAAAAAAACACGTTGAAAGAACTCACGGAACCAGCTCAATAACTTCAGTCCATACGGAATACAGTATGCACAGGTTAAGATAGTGCCGGAAATATCTGCTTTGAGGTTAGACAGTGCCTAAAAAAAGATATAACAATGTATTGCTTACGTCCAGACAACAATGAAGATAGCAAATGAAAAGACTTTAGCTCTTTCCCATTGAATATAATTCAGCAGTTTTGAAAACTGGGAGTGCATACTAATATCAGACATCTGGACTGGCAAAGAAAATAAAATGCTTACACCCAGGAAGGCATCGGGTATATCCATGCTCATGTAAACAGCATTTCCGATGAGCGTAAGGTTGATGAGATAGCTCCATCTACAGGAACAGTCAGGGTGAAACCCCAGGTGGCACAGATATAACCTTACCCAACAAGCCATAACGTAACAATGTGATGCGCGACGAGTTCCCAGTAATCCTTCCTTGGTTTCTCCAGTCCGAGGACGAGAACGACAAGCTGCTGGCACCAGTATGCACTCTGCATGAGATAATAGCGCTTTAGCTCAGGCTTCATATCCCAATGGGGATAATCTATAATTAAATGAAGTTAAGTACCAGTGATCCCGCGGTGAGTTGAATGACTGACCAATCCAAAAGGCCTCGGTGCGATACCAGAACGTTGGGAGTTGTGCCATTACTCGCTGAGACGAGATGAGTAAGTGTGCTCAACAGTAATACAAGGGAATGACTAACGTAGCCCCATGCGCCAAAGAACGAGAAGTAGACAACAGCATAGAACTGTTCGCCGAACCTCTCGATTTTGGCGCTGCGTTTAAGTCCAAAGTATCTTGCCAGGGGATTCGAAATATAGATAGCGATTGATTGCCGGACGAACGAGAAGAAGAGGATGTAGTAAGCGATGAAGACCAGGTCATAGTAGGTTTTGGCATAGCGGGGGTCGTCTGGAGAGCTTGAAGGGATACGGCCAGATAGAAGGAAGATGTTGGCAAATGGATTTGCAACACCAGGGGAGACGTAGGGGGCGAGAGCTTCCCAGTTGGCATAGCACACCAATGGGATAGTTAGAAGTTTTAGAGAGGAGGCTGATATGGGCAAATAAGATGTTAGTGCCAGAGAGCCACGGAGAAGAGGTGGACACACCAGGATAGACTGCCCAATACAACCAGGGAGAAACTGGACGTCCCCGAGCGAGACTGTGTCCGTTTGGACTAGCGGGTGAAGCACTTCGAGGGGTAAGGGATTCCTCTCCGAACGGCCTGAAGAGGGGCGTGAGCATCCAGAAGGTTATTCGAATAAGGATGCATACGTTTGGGGGAGGAATGGACCGGCCAAGTGGTGATTTGGGTCACTGTGGGCGGGATGACGATTAGTTACCAAGTGAGAAAGCAATAGAAATATAGGAAGTGGAACATACTCAATATTATTGATGATTTGAATAGAGGCGGCGCGTTTTCTCAACTTCTGCTTGGGAGGCATCGCGTCGGAGGAGCACGCCAGCGAAAGCGTGTAAGCACGGTGCAGGTCGGAATGCTGTCACGGACGCACCAAAACAAATTTCAGGGAGGATCACCCTTTCCTCATTCGGCTATTCAACATGCATGCGCGTCTAACTCGATGAGCGCCTGCCCTCTACTACAATGTTCTCCTCCATTGGCCTCTTCAGAAATCTCCAGTGTCCAGACATATCCTCTTGCGAGAGGAAGCCCTGCATATTTTCACACCGTATAGATCTCCCTGCCCCGGTCAATTCTCTCCAAATACCCATAGAGCAACCCAAGGCACCACAACCTATCCCTGCTCAGCCCTCCAGAGCTCTAGCGAATGCGCCTGTCATCCCCACAAAGCGCGCCGTACCGGTATCGCCTGTCAGAAATCCCCTCAGCATCCCGGGTGCTCATTCTCAAAGTGAACCACCGAGGAAGCTCCAGAAAACTGGTACTCTACAGCGACCCGTAGCAATCCCCTCTGCGTCCCACGCCAGTGTAAGATACATACCATTATTTCATTTCTGCCGCATAAGCCGATTTCGAATATGCCATCCAGACGGGTGTCCCCATTCTCAGAGTCAATGCAGCGCAGTCCCAGGTTGCAATTCCTGTTCGGCAGGTAGGATCCCTCAGTGCTTGTCTCTTCATCGCAGTTCTCAGATGGACGGTTTAGACTATGCTCAAAACCCTCTACAACCATTTTGTCGTTCTCTATGATTCAATTCTTGCGAAGAATCCTACTCTGGCATCAGAACACGCCTTAAAACAAGAAGAGGAAGTTTACAAGAAGTCGACGAAGCTGACTTACCGCCATGTTAGTGTCTGACCAAAGAATCAGATGGTATGCCTTGTTAAATATTGACAGTAGGCCATGATTCAATGTGCAGCGGCACTCAAACGACGCCCATTACCCACGTCCGTCTCGCATCCGTCCGTGGGCACCGAGGAAGAAATCGCAGCACGCGCCGAAGCTAAGAAATCCCTCGAATCTCTTCGGTTAACTCGCGACATATTAGAACCCTTCGTACTCTCTATGGCAGATATGGAAAAGTGGGGTTATATTGTCGATATCCCAGAGGGGCCGGGTGGTGATCAGCCAAGTTCGGAGGGCAAGGTTGCGAAGTGCGAGCGCTGTGCACAACCTTTCCAGGTAAAGCGAATGGAGGAAGCTGATGAATGTATATACCACTGGGGGAAGCCTTATACAACGACTGTCAACGGTGAGTTAGTTTATATAAACCACATCATGGTCCAGCTAATGGACCCCGAAAGGCTCAAAGTCCCGTGTATATAGATGCTGCTCGAGGCCCGTCTCTGATGGCGAGGGATGTGCACATGGGCCGCATGTCTTTTACGAGTCTAAACCGGAAGAACTACATTCTCGACATGCATTTTCCTTTCTCAATCCTTCGCATGGTAATGGCGCGCCTTTGGACGTGGTGGCCTTGGATTGCGAGATGGTATACACCACTGGCGGAATGCGAGTTGCTCGAGTATCCATAGTTGATGGTTCTGGCGCCGAGGTGTTCGACGAGCAAGTGCGGATGGACGACGGAGTGCATATAATGTCGGTTAACCCATTTCCCAGTTTGGATCTTGCACTCATTGTGCTGCAGCGACTATATTACACGATTCTCTGGAATTACGCAAGAGGAGCATTCCAAAGCCCTCCTCCCCCTTGATTCAATACGGAAATCACTGGATACTCTCATCAACAAGGATACTATCCTCATCGGCCATGCTCTCGACAACGACCTGAAGACCCTACGGATTGTTCACCACAAGTGTGTCGATACGGCAATCTTGTTTCCCCACCGTGCGGGACCTCCGTATCGGAGGTCTCTGAAAGATCTGTAAGCAGAAGTATCATTCAATTTATATGTGTTCTGACTTTATGTTCAGCGTCAGAGAAAACCTCGGAAAAATGATCCAGACTGGTGATGGCTCGGTCGGCCATTCGTCTATCGAAGATGCAATCGCTACTCTAGACCTTGTCCGCTGGCATATACTGGAGAAGCGCAGAACTGGAGCACAGAGTCAGAAAGCCGCAGGTAGCTGAGCTATTCGGAAGTGTCTTTTCATTTAGATATCGCTTGACTAGACCACATGGACTTCGTATGACTTTTGTTTCCTAATATTTTGTAATACCACTGTACATCGATACCATCTACTCCTAATATTGGCACTATCCTGCACCATTCTAACCTCACAAGTCCATGGCTTCACGTCAAACACGAATTAGAAATACACATCGCTAAATAAACACTACATAGCTTGTTAGACAAGCATTACTGATGCAACTTGAGATGACTCGGTGACTTCAAGGATGATTCCATCATAACCGTAGACTGCCAAAGACCAGGTAAGCAGTTAGTAGGTGGCGTTAAAGACTAGTGGGGTCCTCACGACGTGTGGCTGGACTGGGAAGTGTCAGATCTTCCTCCTCCGTTGTACGATCTAGGTGCATCGACGGTGGCGGTTCTCGAGGACTGAGGAAATGGCTTATGGTTTCAAACTGCACAAAACCAATGTCAAAATCAATGGGCATGAAAAAAATGCGGGGGAAGATTGTACCCTGTCATAGAATCGTTTCCGAGGAGGCGTATCTGCAAAAACTGAATATTTGTTGTGAAATGAGAGTGTATGCTCTCACCATCTTCGTCGTCCTCTGGTTGAGCCTCGATTTCCCAGTTGCATCGTTTGTAACGCTGGAATAATGGCGATCCGGGCTAAATGTATATCAGACATAATGTTCTGTTGATGATAACCAAAATGCTTACTAAATTGGAATGGAGAATTATCTTTTTCACAGTATGCGACTTTCCAGAGATCAGAAAATCTATTCCATGTTGGAAGTAGTTACAAAAATCTGAAACGGATGTTTCAGCGCTTGAATGCAGTATAGAATCACGTAAAAGATTCATACATCCTGTCTCGCTGCCAGCGTCAGAGGATTTTCTGGTAGAATGAATCTTCATCCGTTCATCCTCTTTGAAGTGTACCCGAACAGGCGGACCAAGGTCAAGTGTCAGGTCTTGCACTGTAGTCTCACCTATTCGTATATGGAGCGGCTGAGACGTTGCGGTAGGATAGAAGTGAAGAGTGATTCCGTCGTGGACCTGATACGTGGATAAAGTCAGCGGGAATATCAACGCCAGAGATAATAAATGAGAGTATACCTTCACCACCGCGCGCGAAATATCTCCTATCATGATCGGGCATTCCATGACTTCGTCAAGTGCGTCCTGCAATTTGCCATCGTTCTCCTTCTGGGATATAAGAACACGTTTAACCTCCTGCATCCGGTCCTGCGCCTGCATCCCTTTCATGCCTTCCCCGAACCCATCCTCGTCAAAACTAAACCACAAACCAGGATATCGAAGGTCGTCACCAGGATAAGTAGGTCCGAAGGTCCGGCTTACACCAACGCGCTGTAGTACTTCTTCTGAAGACGAGAGTACCGTGTCCTGGTATCGGAGAACAAGGGGTGGGTTTGGATCCCGGAGCTTACGGAGGCAGATGGTGTGCAGACGTTGGTGTTTGCCAGAAAAGAGAAGATCCAAGTGGGGTCGGATGTGGACAACGATAGGTGTGATAGCTGAGACATCTGGGTCGTACTTGATGTCAACCCGAGGGAATGCGTGCTGGAGTTGTCGCACCCTGTCGAGAATTGTCCAGAGAGATGCTCCTAGATTGGTTGAGATGAGTGTCGTTAAAGTTAAGAAAGAGAATGGAGTACCAATCTCAAATATGCCGAGACCTACTCCCGGCCTTATGTCCACGTCAAGGGTAGAGTACATGATGTGTGGAGGCAGCCTAGGGGCAGCGTCAGTACTAGTCAACACATGGACGCCCGCCCGATTGGGCAACTACAGTGAACGCTCATATCCCGGGCCGAAGTTCCGGCAAGTGTCGACGCGTTCCGTCACTACTGTCACGCCTTCATTCACATTATCCGGCAAATTTATTCAACAGATTTATTCAACCTTGCTTCGCCCAAAGTCAAACCTCTTGTTATCCAAACATTGTGCCATGGCAGACGCCCGTCAACGAATTATAATTAAGGCGTGTTTATAGTCTTTCGCGACGTCTACCACGTCCTGAACTACCCTGATGTTAATTAGGTCTTCCGCAAGTACAGCAACTCTTTAGGGCCAGACGCGCTCGCGCTTCTCGAAGAAATCCTAGAGACACATGAAATCGCGGATGAGGATGTTGAATCAAGTGTAGAAGCGCTAGCGAAGGAGTACAACAAACAAGATGGTAGCCTTCGCTTTCAACTTACTTCATACAACCACAAGCTTATATTCTCATCCAGACGCGACGATGAAAGTGTCTGTAGATGTCCTCCAGAGAGTATACGAGTCACTCCAAGACCAAGGCCAACAGACAGAAACTGAGAAAGAGATTATTGATCCGGAACATCACCTGTTTTTCATTGATGCGTTTGATATGCCCCGGTGGCAATGGTCGCATGAGAGGGGAACATTCGAAAAGTGAGCACATATTTGACTTTAGCTTTAATACTCATGAACAAATTTTAGGACTGCAGTATCTTTGACATCCTCGGGTTCCGCCGAATCAAGAGTTCTGTCGATACGTGACCGACATAATATTATCAAGCAATGTGTTCTTCGAAATGAACATTTTGCTCCCTCGACATTACCTTCCCGGGATCGCGAGCGACTTGTGACGGTATGAGGGCATGCTTAAATTGTAGCAACGAGTATGATCTCATAGATATTGCAGCTTAGGTCTACGAAGCAACTTCTTGGACGTCCAGGAGAGAGATTTCTGCTTTTAGGAATGCTCGCTCATAACAAAGAGGGGAAGCTATGTTTGGAGGATGCAGATGGCAGTGTCGAACTCGATTTTTCAAAAATTGTGAGTGTATACGTCCGGTTTTCAAACGACACAACCAAGTATAATAGGACGAGCCAGGCGAAGGTCTGTTCACGGAAGGCTGCTTCGCACTCGTGGAAGGAGAATATACGGAAGATGCCATATTAGAAATTATTGCCATTGGGCAACCTCCCTGCGAAACTCGAGAGACTTCTAGGTATGCCTTTGGCTGACAGTGCGCATATACATTCTGATGGTTGTCTTTAGATCAATGTACGGCCATATTGATTTCCTGGGCAAAGGCTCCACGTCTGTGCTAGAAGATGTAAGAACATGTTCTCTTCTAATTTATCGACTGACAATACTGCAGGCCCAGTTCGCCATGCGTGTGCGAGAGGAACTTCCTGAACTTCACTTCTTTTTCCTCTCTGATGTTTGGTTAGACCACCCACAAACTCTACCAGGTCTTCAGAAAATGTTCGATAACTGTATCGAAAATGATTTTATCCCCAAAGTCATCGTTCTATGCGGTAATTTTACAAGCCGTTCAATCGCTCATGGAAACGGAAGAGATATCCAGAGATACCAAGGTAGCTGTTTTCTTTCTGGGTCCATGCTTAAACTTACTGTCAACCACAGAGAATTTCGATGCGCTCGCCGATCTCCTCGCCTCATACCCTTTAATAACACGGTCTACTCATTTTATATTCGTCCCGGGACCGTTGGATATAACAATCAGTGCTACATTACCCAGAAGACCTTTATTATCGAGTTTCGTATCTCGATTGAACTCCAAAATTCCGAAAGTGCACTTCGCAACAAATCCTTGTAGAATCAAATTTTTCGAGCAGGAAATCGTCATTTTCAGAGAAGACTTGATGGCCAGAATGTTACGGAACATTGTAGGGGTCAAGCCAAATATCCGCAGCGAAGATCTAAAGCGATACGTTCGTGCTGGCATATCTTTAATAAGAACCTCGCTGACAATGAAAGACAGCTCGTGCAGTCAATTCTTGATCAAGGGCATCTGAGCCCATTGACAATCAACATCCAGCCTATACTCTCTGACTACGACCATACCCTTCGTCTATATCCTCTTCCTACCGTTGTAAGTGCTTGCCTTCATCACAACTGGGGAGTTGTTCATCTCTTGCAGCTCGTACTAGCGGACAAGTACGATCGGTATAAAGTTACGTATACCGGCTGCCATGTATTCAACCCCGGGAGTTTTGTAGGCGATTCCTTCGTGTTCGCTACGTACAAGCCCTCTGAGACGAATTCGGAGGAATGGTAAGCTCATCCCACTACGCTCTTCTACTCTGTAACTGTCTTGCTGAATGGACGAAAAGTGTGCTAGACATGGATTCTGAGGAGTGATGCAGCTGAGTATATTTCAATTATTGAAATCCTAGCACGTGTATACCCTCTATTACAACTTGAATTTTAACTTTTATTTAAGTTGCTGCTATACAATCAACGGTTGAATGTTTCTCGATTAAGGATTCCTAGGATTAGCTACTAGAGTATCATATTATGGATGTCCACGCCTGCGCCTGGTCAATGCCTACATTTTTAACTTCAGAGTCCGCAATCTGTGGTTTGAACTTTGAATGTTGAATAGAATGCGTGAGTCGATCATCTAACCTAAACCTCTCCCTTGACGCGCAGTATATTACGATCACGTGAGAGAAATACGCGTTAGTTAAATTTATAGCTTGCGGGCCGTTGATTCCTGCTGAACGTTGGTTGATAACAGTTTTTCACTTGATCACCACAGACACATCCTCGTCGTTGATGAGGCTTAACAAACTTATACTTGTTCCGCCACTCTTCTGCGATCGGAAACATCTACTTCTCGGGAACCTAAAGCTTGCGGTACATAGAACGCATCCGGAATCTCGGTGAAACCTGAGCCTCGAGGGAGCTTGAAGAAATCAGAGCTTCGACAGCCAAGCAGTAGTCAACGATTTCATCTGCACCTCATCTGCACGAGCATGAGAACAAATGGGGAATGGTCGATCAGTGCGCATGGTGTACTGGGCGAGGGTTAGTTGGCCAATCATTCCCCGCATGTTTCTTATAGCTAATGATGATTAACGCAGAAGCATCAGGGCTAAGTAGAGAAGCTTCAGACGAATTGCTGTTGATGTCTTCACAGGTAATTCTCTTTTTCTCCTTATCGGACTGGAGCGTTGGGCATCCACTGCTTGTAAATTGTGAAACACTATGAGTGCTGCCTTGGAATTCAGATGTATGGTTTGACTTCCACTTTTCGAGATTAACAACCAGTGTTCCAAAGTACTGTTGGAGTCTTTGTAGAGCATGTCTAATACTTTTTTATTCCCAGCAGACGAACTATTCAGACCTGGACTTCGACGAGCTGATCAGAGCTGCCCCATGTATGTATTCTTTTACTCCTGTCTGCTCAGTATATGTTGATAGTTCTGTTTTGTTCAGTGGCAACGCAACCCGCATCACAGGATAAACCCCCAACATCAGCGACACCTTCGATCTCGAGTTCGCTGGGTAAGCGCAAAGCCAGCGACTTTGAGTCTGATACATCTTTTGAAGGACGTAGTCAATCGAAGTTTGCACGCGTTTTCACTGATGAGACTGTACTCGAGACTCCTTCTGATCCAGTCGGCGTAGAAGGTTTTAATACTCCAGTTGTTATTGTAAGTTCTGTACCTCTTGATTTTATGGCTTATTCTGAGGATTTTAGTCTCCCAATCAACACATGCAACGGTGGTTCCAATCCAGGAAACTGCCGTACGGGGTTCAATATGAGATTGCTCGTCTTGTCAGCAATGGTCTTCTCAAGTATGAAGACATCCTGCCAGAGAAACTCGATATTCTTGCTAAATTGGGCAGTAATACCGTGGCTGCGCCAGCAACGGCGAGAATATTATGTCAAAACAATGTCGAAGTGGATAGTGCGTTTTTGTTACGTCTTTCCTCCCAACTTGTTTTTGATTAAAGTGTAGCTGAAGAATCTTTGGCGGCTTCATCTTCGAAAGAGATTGCTGCAAGGGTACGTTGACACAATAGCGGTGTATTCCTGGCTGATTATTGTCTCAGTCACCTTGGAGAGAACTGGACAAGGAAGAGGATGCTTTGAAGAAAAGCCCTTTTGCTGGCTTAGGCGTCGATAAAAGCCGTCCGAACTGGCATGGTGGACAGGTGCACTTCCGCGCCACCCTCAAAGATAAATCCGCAAAGGGTGCAACATCCGAGTATAAACTTGTTCTCGAGAGGGCAGAACTAGGTCCTTCTGATCATTTTGCGCGAAGATTCGGAAGCAAAAACATTTTCCGTATCAAAGTCCCAAAACCCATCATGCATAAGAACAACAACTGTCTTCTGGATTATTTTCGCAGGCCTTTCGTGGTGTGCGGAGGCGTGTTTCGAGCCTTTTTTGCCAAGGATGCCAATGTTTTTCTTTTTAAGACGAACGAATCGTACATTAATGGCATTGTTATATCGCCAAAACACCCAACTCCTGGATCTTTTTCGCTTCTTGAATTTTTGAACTGGCACAATGCCATGGAGTGGAATATGGACCAGGTATTTTATTTTCATTCGTACGATTCAGGATATTAATTCAGAAATAGTCGATGGCAAAATGGGCTTCCAGGTTCACGCTGGGCCTGTCAAATTCTGCTCCAGGCATTTTACTAGATCGTACCTGTATTAAAACGTTGCAAGACATCAGTAAAAACCACTTTCTCTGTTAAAATCAAACGTACTCACCTTTATCTTTAGTTTGTCCGGAAACTAAGTCGGATATGACTGACGGCGCCTCAACAATCAATAGGGCAGGTCTGTTAACACTAAAACACAAGTTTGGTTGGGAAGAAAGGCCGTCTGCTATCCAAGTCCGTATCTTAGGCGCGAAGGTGTATTATGTTGTTCCTGGCTAGTAGTCCATTGCTGATACATAGAATACAGGGACTTCTTGTTGAAGACAAAACTGATATGCGGGAGGAACCGCATATTACGCTGAGACCATCTCAGATCAAGATCAAATATCCTTCACATTCTCCTCCTGACCCAGCGAATCTCGTGATCGATGTACTTCGGTCATCTCATGGGAAGACTCCTTGCCGTTTATCTGTCGAGACTATAGTAAATCTGGCAGAGAATGGTGTTCCCAAGGAAGCATTCCTCAAGCTACTGCAGCAAGGTCTCAATGAACTCGTGGAGCCTCTTCTTACTTGGGAAGGACCCAAAGCTATGCACGCTCTATGGTGTACTCTGCGCCGTATTGGAGGGGTGATGCCAGCTCGCCGCGCACGTGAAAATGTCGGCCTTGCTCGTCTCAAAGGGTATTCTGAACGTGATAACGAAGAAGTCGGGCTCGAGGATGAAGACGACTTAGCAGGTTTAGATGCTCTCGAAGAGAAGTCTTCAGCTTGGTGGGGTGATGAAGTCAGCGGCAGTCCTTCGTCGCTTGAAGAGACTGTGATGTACATGGTCGATACTGGTTTTACACCCCAAAACTGTGCTATCCTACGTGACAAGCTGGAAAAAATCGTCAAGAGTTGCGTTAAAAATTATATAAAAAATTATCGGATTGACGTACCAATGTCGGCGACGGCATTCATCGTTCCAGGTCACTTCATATTATGCTATTGATTTGTTCAGTGCTGACATTTCAAAATCAGACGAGCTTGGAGTGTTGGAACCAGGAGAAATTTACTACAAGCATCCTGTTCGCCATCTGCGAACACCTGATGACTCCGAGACAGATATCCTTGTTGGTGATGTCTTGGTCACACGACATCCTTGTAAACTTCCAACAGACGTTCAGAAGGTTCGTCTATTTTATTTAGTAACTTCAGAACATTACTAATGCCAATTCTTCAGTGGAAGGCTGTTGATAGACCAGAGCTTCACTATTTGTGTGGAGTTATCGTCTTGTCCACCAAAGGTGTTCGTCGCCCCGCTGACTTGTTAGCAGGCGGTAGGGTTTCTTGAATATTCCTGCTATTTCTTTCACTGATATGGTTCTCGCTTTATATAGGAGATTATGATGGCGACAAAGCTCTTGTCATATGGCAACCCGAATTAGTCGAACCTTTTAAGCAGGCTTCCCTGAAATATTCTGAACCTCCCGTCGATATAGAGAAAAACTTCTCAAAACATAATGAAAGAGTTTACGACTTTCTGATACGAATGGAATCGAAAGGGGAGGAATACAAGATCCAGGAAGCGCAGAAGTACCTTCTCGGTGCTATTCAAAATAATTCTGTTGTTGGCACATACAGCACATTCCATGACAACGCCACGTACAAACTAGGATATAGGCACGAGGAAACCATCCGACTTGCGTATATGTGGGTTTCATTTTCTGATATCCCCTATTTTTCATCTGATGATTTGCTCATAGGTTTTGCATGACTCTCGATGGCTCGAAGACCGGGCTCACTGTCCTACCCGAGGTTCTGAAAAAGGATACAGTCGACTTTCAGCACCGTGCGCCAATATGGAAAGAGACTGAGGAAGAAAAAGAAAAACTACGCCTTAATAATAAAGGAAACCAAGTCAACTTGAAGCGACCGTTGCCATTGCCTACATTTATTATGGACAGCCTGCATAAGCAGGCGGATAGGGAAGGAAAAACACGGATTAGTCACATCGAGAAAGTATTCGCCAATCACTCTCGGTGGAAAGCCGATCCAGACCTTACTGCACCCTGGTTGAATGCCAACAAACGCAGCGAGCGCCTACTGTCTGAGGCAAACTTTTCACGCATGCAGGATGAGCTGAAACAAATCCAATCCCACGTGCATAAAATGTACGACGAACATCGCGCTGAGATGCGAGGAGGTGCCCCATCCGAGAAGGGCTCCGCGTTTACAAATCTCCCCATCGAGGATCGACAGGACAAGGTCCGCCGCATTTCGAAGGACTTCGCGTCGTTCCCTTCCTCGGGCGCATTTGTATGCATGTCCAACGAAGAGATCGCCACGGTACGGGCATCATACGCATACTTTTACGACGATGAGATGAACCGTAGTGCTAAACACGGCACGAGATTTCCCTGGAATGTTGCCATGCGTGAATTGGGCACTATCAAAGCTCGCGCTACAGGCCGCCACAAGACAGTTTCTGGGGATTTCTACGACCACTTCAACATGAAGCATCCTGACAAATACCACTTATGATTCCTGCATCTCTACTCTCCCCTTGGATAATACCCTCCCTCATCACGATACCCGCTGGTTCAAGACCGAATCCCTTTCTATGCTGCTACCCTGAACGAAACAGCCAACAACTCGTGCATCTCATGGTATTTTGGATCATTTTTATCATCTGTCTCTGTCAATATGCGATTACCATAACTCTGTAATATAGTTTCTCTACAGGATACGGACTCAGATGGCTTTGTCCACTCTTGGCTTCTATCTGGGATTAAAACCCACAAGATCTCGAAGTCCAGTTATGTCAATTGTACGAAGACAGCAAGAGCATGCGTGTGACATAAGCAAGATTCAAGAGCATCCCAAGACTCGAGAGAAGACATTGGCGTGAAAATGCCAAGTAGGAGTTCTACGGAGATAGTTCAGCTTCGACGACATATTCGCCAGTAAGCATGGTCGATACTCTGTCATCCACGTCTTAATTCAAGCCAAAGCCCAAGAGTCAAGACCCAAGATAGCGAATGAAATACTTGATCAATATTCAGGATATGAAAGCTTCAAGTATCAAAAGCAAAGTAGCAAGATGCTCAAGGATGAACATCGCTGACAATGAATCTGACTGGACGCAGTTATAGCGGGATCGACGCATTAAATCAAGTATAGGACGCGCGAGTCGCAAAGACCGGATAGACGTGTCCTGTTCAGAAATTGCCTCCGTTCCGGCGCCGCGTTCTGCTCATGTCTACGCAAGTAAGCCAGCTAACCCAGAAGACTTGAAACAAGAAAACCTCCGTACCTTGACTAGGCCTATTGCCACCACCTTGCTATATCTCACGCATGGCTATCGTCCCTATCTTCATTCTCCCTATCATGCTTCTGTTGCTATCGCACTGTCCAAGTGCGCCTGACATACAGTGAAGCGCTGCATCTGCGGCTGATGTGTGTCCTGAACTCGGTCAAATTCACTTTGTCTGATGATGTGCTGATTGTCTGCTTTCGTTCGCGGAAGTTGGAACATGTCATGGGTCCAGGATTGCATGTTTGCGGCGTAAGCTTATCTCGAGCAACAGGGGGATTTCCGAGAAATAGACTAGCTGTGCAGGTTTGTTGCGACATGTCCATGTAGAGGAATCAGGCACGGGGATTGTTTGACATAACCTGCTCAAAGGAAGTACTTATCTGAGAACGTCAGAATTTAGTGGGGAATCGCTGCATTGGTGGTAATTGAACTATGGTTGGAATACAATGTCCTCAAGGCTCAGACCTAGGCCCGAGTCCCTGTGAGGGGATACGATACTGACAAGAGTGCGTATGTAGGTCCAGACTAACCTCATGCTCGTCTGCAATCGTCTCCGCACATCGTAGAAGTCGTGTTTCACGAACTTGGTGTTTCATGGAATTCCAGGGTGATAAAAAGGCCGTAAAGATAACCCTGCAGAAAGTCGCCCCCGCGGCCGAGCGCGAACGACAATAGCAGCTTGCCATAGCCCGGTGTGGACCTTGGAACAGTGTCGAGTAAACCCCCAAATGGGGGTCCCATGAGCAGTGACTGGTGTGACGAAGCGTGACAGGCGGATGCTGTTACGAGGGATGGGCAGTGTGAGGAGACTTGCTAACGGCAATGATCAACTACATCCTCTTGGTATCGCGGCAAGGTTACTTTCGTCCTCGAGGTGTCATGTAACGATGCTAACTATCGCTGTATGCAGGGAAAGTCCGCCTCGCGAAATGGTTCACAACTATGCCGCCCAAGGCCAAGGCTAAGATCGTCAAGGATGTCACACAACTGGTACTAGCGCGCCGGACGCGCATGTGTAATTTCCTCGAATACAAAGGTGCACGGCCGCGCATGAAGAATGCGAGTGACGAGTGCTGACATTGACGATATCACGTAGATACGAAGGTCGTGTACCGCCGATATGCGTCGCTGTTCTTTGTCTGCGGAATTGGATCGAACGACAACGAGCTGGTGACGCTGGAGATCATTCATCGATACGTGGAGGTTCTTGACCGCTATTTCGGAAATGTGGGTGCTGCAGTGTTTATGTGTTATCTGATCTGTGCTGACGAGTACGGTGACAGGTTTGCGAGCTGGATTTGTGGGTTGTGATTCCCCCAGGTGTCAAGCAGCTGTTAACCGTGTGTTGCCAGGATATTTAACTTCCAGAAAGCATACGCGGTAGATGAGCTGCATTATCAAGTGCTTTGAGATGCTGATTGATTAGAATGCAGATTCTCGATGAGCTGATTATCGCAGGAGAGCTGCAAGAGTCGTCGAAGAAATCGGTGCTGCGAGTGGTAAGTGTAAGCATTGCTGTTGGGCGTCAGGGGGCTCACGTGTACGCAGGTGACGCAGTCAGACAGTGTCGAAGAACAAGAGAACTCTGAAGACACTATGGCACGACTCGGATCAAGAAGCGGTTAGAGCATTCGTGATTCTCAGAGTTGGATAGCCATGTACAGGGGCGATGTATCCTTACTTCCTACCCAAAGGTCCTATGATGTAGCAAGTCGCGTTGACGCAGCGCACAGCACGAGCCGGGATGGCAGGACGGGAAGGGGTGATATGGATCTAAATACGATGTAGTTACGGATGCAATGTTGTAGGGTAGAATGGGAACGGAGGATGGTCCGGGGCAGCGCAGTGCGCCTAGAATGAGCCACCGGCACGCTTGGCCGGGGAAGTGTCGGCGGCAGGTGAATTTTTTGGGCGCGGCGGGGGATGAAGCGGTCGGCCGACGGAGCCGGATAGTGGATGGGGGTGGAGACGAGGCGCGCGGGGGCGTAAGGGGGCGAGGAGAGCGAGAGTAGAGCAGAAGCACAGAAGATGTGTCGCTTATCCCCCTTTCCTGGCGGCAATCTGCAGCGATTTGGCCTAGATGTCGGGTGATTTGGATTAGATTAGAAACGATAGGTAGTTTGGCCCGTGGGACACCCCTTATCGGCCAATCACAGCGCTCGGTTTGGAGTGCCTTGTGCATCAAACAGACGTCAACAGCGGTATAAGCCTCTAAAAGTGTCTGCGTGGTTTCTCTCACAGCACTAGTCATCTGAACGCCAGTTCTTATTTCTTCTATTGCTCTTTGTCGTAAACATACCCCAGTTATGGCCAACGTCTACCACAACGACCTCCTCGCTCCCTTCCTCGCTCTGCCTCAGGGCGACAAGGTCCAGGCTGAGTGTGCGCCCATTTTGGTCGTCAATGTAAATCTTTGCTTATGACTTCATTTTAGATGTCTGGATCGATGGCGATGGCGGCCTCCGTTCAAAGACCACCGTGTGTCTTGCTGCATTATCCAGTCCTTCCCCCACTCACATCCCTCGCAGACCGTCAGCAAGAAGGTGACCGACATTGGCCAGCTTCGTATCTGGGATTTCGACGGCTCCTCCACCAACCAAGCTCCTGGCCATGACTCAGATGTCTATCTCCGCCCCGCCGCCATCTTCAAGGACCCCTTCCGTGGCGGCGACAACATCCTCGTCCTCGCTGAGACTTACAACAACGACGGCACCCCCAACAGGACCAACTTCCGCCACCATGCCAAGAAGGTCATGGATCAGGCCAAGGACGAGGAGCCCTGGTTTGGCCTCGAGCAGGAATACACCCTCTTCGACGCTGATGGCAGCCCATATGGCTGGCCCAAGGGTGGTTTCCCCGGGCCCCAAGGCCCCTATTACTGCGGTGCTGGTACGTTTCATCTAGCCGACCATGACGATCGACTCCACGCATTCTAACTCGCTTCCAGGTACCGGCAAGGTCTTTGCCCGTGACCTCATCGAGGCCCATTACCGTGCTTGCCTCTACGCCGGCGTCAATATCAGTGGTATCAACGCCGAGGTGATGCCCTCTCAGTGGGAATTCCAGGTCGGCCCATGTGAGGGCATCTCCATGGGTGACCACCTCTGGATGGCCCGCTACCTCCTTGTTCGCATTGCCGAGCAATGGGGCGTCAAGGTCTCCTTCCACCCCAAACCTCTTCAGGGCGACTGGAATGGTGCCGGCTGCCACACCAACTACTCCACCAAGGCCATGCGTGAGCCCGGAGGCATGAAGGCAATCGACGCCGCCATCGAGAAGCTCGCCCACAAGCACGACGAGCACATCGCTGTCTACGGAGAGGACAACGACATGCGTCTGACGGGCCGCCACGAAACTGGCCACATCGGTGCCTTCAGCTCTGGTGTTGCCAACCGTGGTGCCTCCATCCGTGTACCGCGACATGTCGCCGCCCAGGGTTATGGCTACCTCGAGGACAGGCGCCCAGCTTCCAATATCGGTAAGTCACTGTCTACTCTCCCCCATCGAATATAATCTTATGACCCTCTGTAGATCCCTACCGTGTCACCAGCATTATCGTAGAGACCACTGTTCTCGGCCAGTGATCCGTTGTGTTTCTCTCATTTGTCACATTAGTTTTATGGAGCGTCGTAAGTATGTAGTAGCGTCTTCGAAGGTCATTGGAATCAGCCTCATTACCCTCATTGGACATGTATCCCGCGACAGTAGCAGGAAAATGAAGAAGAACTGTAATTTTGTTGAGCTGTAGAGGATATGGATTTTTTTTTTTGAAATCGATCGATAGGAAGTGTGATGGTAACGCTGTGACTGTTCGTGTGTCGCGACGAATCGCGTCCAACACCACCGTGCTTTCGACCATGTCTGAGTACGATCTTTGCTTTTCATCTTCTTCCTCGGACGACGGAAATTCGTTCAAATTACTAGAACTACCTCCGGAGCTACATAGTCTTATCGAAGCCGCGGTACAGAATTCGGAAACTCTGAGGTGTCGCATGTTCTCCCCGAGGCTCTAACCACGTTAACCTTCGTTCCCAGTTTCACAATCAAAGGAAACGCGTCCGAAGATGCCGTTCTCTGCACCAAAGACAAGACATACGGGATGCGCTCTGTCGTGCTTTCCAACTCGATTCTGGTGGTCACGCCTCCGTCTCATGGATCTGCAGATGACTTCGCGAACGATGCAGTGGTAATACGTGACCAAGTGAATGAAATAATAGAATTGGTGCCGACTGTGGCGAAATTGCATGCGCTCACGGGCTTGCTTCGGGGGCTGGAATATGATGAGGGAGACGAGGACAGCCATCCCAGGGAGGGCAGTTCGGTGTGTGCATTACTAGTCATCAGTGAACTCTACCCACTCACTCTTACACGAAGCAGAGATTTACACTTGAGGATGCTCGAGTACAAATACAAGCGAGCGATGCGGAACTAAATCGTGGTCTCAAGGAGCGGAAAATCCTGATCATTAACGGCAAGTTCACGACATGTCTTCGATTGGCAGCACCTAACTTGTGCCTACTAGGTGAATTGCGGCCAATTGCTCCTGCATATCTTAGCAGTGTTCTAGAGTTGATTTTAAACACCCTCGTGTCTCTGTCCCTACCTCACACTGCAGCCTCCGAAGAGGATATTTCCTCGACACTTGCCGATGAGTATGAGATCGCGAGGGCGGTCTCGTCCCAGGTGATGTCCTGGTTCGGAGATATTCATGAGGAAAAGTGGAATATGAACGTCGAATCTGTTATGAGAGAAGTGGGATTGGGAGTGTTGAGAAATCATAAGGTAGGCTCTAGTCTCTCTGCAGCGCAAGGGAGGTTGAACTCTTGTTAGCACGAGCCGATTGAAAAAAACGCACTCATCGCAAAATGGAAATCCATAGTGGGCGACACCTTCGAATCCTCTGTATCACTAAATTTACTCTCTGTACGTGATGTTTTTTGTCAAACTGCCTACAAAGCTAACGTATCTCGATCGACAGGGGAACTACCTTGCTTCCAGTTCTCAAACCTCCGGCATGGAAATGCTAACATACTTTCCCTCTTCATCATTACCGGTAGATCCTGCATCAAGATTTTCTGACCTCTTCCTCACTCGTGCGCGTTGGAAGAGTGACGATATCGCACATTTCCTGACTGACATCGCCGTCAACTCAAAAGAGCGAGACAAGCTGCTCCTGAAATATTGTAGAGCTATCACGGATGCAAACGGCGTCTGGTACACGGCCAGGGCACGCTATAATATCTGAAAGAGAGGTAGGCACCTTGATATATAGCACAGCTAGGTACTAGAAGTATATACACTGGTAGCATAATAAGTCACTCGGTAGGTTACATAAAATACAAGAAAACCATATGGATAATATTTGGAATCCTAGTCAACAACGCACTCTATGCCGTCTTTGCTTGCTTAGACCGTGTTTTCGCCGGCTTTCCGAGACTCTTGATGGCTTGCGGTCTGTACTCCTCATCCGAAGCTATGGATGCCTTTCGCTTCTTTCTCGACTTGCTATCGCCAAACGGCACACTCGTTGGCTCTAATCGCAGGCCACTGATGAACTCCCACATCGATCTCCCGACGTTTGTGTTATTGCGGATATCTTTGAACTCTTGTCGAACATGATTACGAAGGTTGTAAACAGCCCTCCCTCGATCCTCGACCGATTCTTTGCGAAGGACAAATAATAGCACACCTATGCTTTAGAGTTAGCAGAGTCACATAAATCAAGAAGGCAGGAGCTTACCGATGAAAATGAACTCGACAGGAGCGAGCCGAGCTGGTATTCTTTTGAAGCCCTGATTTACGTTTTTATCCGTTGCTATCATCCAGTAGTCCCTGAGGACCTGCTCTATATCGCTCTTGAATTGGGCGGGCGGCAAATCCACACGGTTGAGCCATTTCTCTATTTTCTGTGCGGTCGGAAGGCGCTCTTCTGATGGTAAACCATCGCAACAGTACACAAAGTGAGCGAGGTTTTGGTAATTTCGGCCACGTTTGGTATCCCATTCTAAAACGTCAGAGAGACCGCCGTCTACAGCGACATGTTGTGCTTCTAAGAAGGATATCCATCTGAAATTTACCTTAGACCAAAACAAATAAATGTTGAAGTATACAAACGTACTCAGCCCACGGTGATGAGATTGCTTGAAGTTTCTCTAATCCACACATTCATTAAAAACGGGCCAAAGAAATAGGACAGTCTGCTTGCCTGCTACAGTCAAAGTCATGCCAAGTTGCACTCTCTGGAATATCTCCCTTTCCGTCCCTGCTTGGATATCATAGTATTCGACTTGAAGAGAGGTCAGAATGTAACCTTGAACCATAATATGGAGTACCTACCACATGTGATCTGCTTATTTGAGAATTCCCTCTTCCAATAGTCCGGCACCTCATTCCGGACCGCCTTAGTGGTTTCAGAAGTGGTGAACCAGAAATTCTTTTTCGTCTTCGTGTCTCGGTCTGCAAGAATGGTACGTTAACGCGAGATCTTGATACGGGGATGTTCCTCGATAAGGGAAGACGCACGAGGTATCTACGTTTCTAGGTATGAGAGAGGTGGCTCGAAGGAGGGAACTCTGAACGTACCTGACCGTCAAAGAATTTTTGTATGGATGTTAGGCGCTTTGTCACAGCGTGCATTGTCAGTATCTTGCGTTACAAGGCACACATGAACTCACCTGTTTACCATCCACACATGTTCGCACTTCTTCACCATCTTCCACTCGGACAGCAAATACAATTGGCGGAATGTAGAAATTGCGGAAAATCGAATCAATGAGGCCTATCTGCTTACTCTCCGGCCAGACAATATCTGAATGATAAATGGTGAATTCGGTAACTGAGAAGCCTGATACGAAAGACATACCTCTTTGATATGGGGGGTTCAGATCGATGATACCTTCGTGGATTAGAGCTACAAAACATGCAATTAAGTTCGAGCATCAAAAACTAAAAGCAGAACATACTATGTAGCTCCTCAGTTGAATACATCTGCGCACTTGGTGGTGTCAGCGGTTCCCTGATTTTGAAGATATTTGGGTCCTCGGTCTCCGAGTCGAAGTCGTCGTCGAGCTCATCGATTTCTGCCTCGGGCTGTGTTGCCTTGGGGGAAGAGTCGACTTGCATGTCCATAGTAGAGCGGTTTAATTGCATCCGTGACAGGTAAGAAACTGTTCAAGCTAGATTGTTGTTGATTCCAGAGGCAAGTGCTAAACAACGGCATCGAGTCAATGGTAACAGTTTGCCGCTAGTGATCTAGTCAAAGCTAACGTTGACCACTGCGGCTCGACGTAATTCATCTTTTTCATGGACAGTGACCCAGCTGAAGCGAAGATTCCTCTTCCCAGGTTTCTTAAGCTCTTAACAAGTAATAATGTCCCCGTTCCCAAGGCTATGGCAGTCGCAGGAAAGATGTTGGTGCAGTTTACACCTCGCGCACCCTCAGGATCAAGTTAACTAATCGGTCAGGCCATTAGATACAAAGAGTATAACACAGCAACCAAACTCGCTCAACTCACCGACGTGAAACTAATTGCTACTGGCGTTAATGATAAGGCGGACAGAAAGCTTGTCTTGGGGGCTATACGCAAGGCTGGGTACATATATAAGGGCAAGCCTGTCATGAAGAAACCTAATGAGGAGAGCTCAGAGCCTATTGCTGGGCCGTCATCACCTTCAAAGATGACGGCTGTTCAGGCTGTGGTAAGTCAAAGCCGTTGCTCTTTTCACGTACCCAATTTATATTCTGTAGATAACTCCCCCAAAGAAGCGGAAACGCAAGCGTGCCGAGGACGCTAACGAGTTCCTACCTGATGGCCCAAGAGATGAAGCAGAGGAATATGGAAGTCTTGAATTCAACGAGGTTCTAGACGAAGAGGTAGAGAACCCTTACTGGACGCGCCCTCTGCAAGCTGACACTTTTTACAGGTCCTGAAGACAAAGTTCACGGTCATGAATCGTGCACCTCTTATGACAGCCTGGGCCACAATTGTGGCAGAGCGATTGAATTTCCAACGAGAAGAGGCATTGAGCATAGGTATTACATTATCGAAATTCAGTAGCTTTAAGCTGATCTATTTAATAGCATCTGTATACACGGAAATGAATGCTGTCTCCAAAGGTATCTCCATAGGGTTGTTCAACAAAGACAAGGAGAGAGGGCTAGAAGCTGCAAGAGGTGGCTCGCAGCCGTATGTAGAAATCATGAACAGACGGTATGTCTGCGATATATAACCATGTAGTTCGACCCATTGACATTTTGCAGAATGTATGTCGAAACTGCAATTAACAAGCGAGAAATATTTAATTCTTTTACATAGACCACTTTACAAAACCCAGACCGGACAATGGCGGGCTCTCTCTAATGGCACTCCAGCCAAGCCAAGTACTGCGTTCTCATACATCTCGCGCTCTTTTCTGCAGACGACACCTCACATAATCGGGGCACTCAAATTGCTCGCACAGACTTACTCGCCGCAGGATCTGAATCGAAAGGCGTGGGGTTTATACGCCGAGTTCCGACCTGTGGTAGATGGATGGGGCCAGAGATCAGAAGTGAGGTGCGATAATATTCTGAAGTTGAGGAAGAAGTGCGATGAAGCTGCTACCGAGAGCGTCGACCCCGCTGCGGGAGCGCTCAACATTGAGAACATGGACAGCAAGGCGAATCTAGTGGACGAGGATGGCCCAGAGCCGAAACGATTTAAAAGTATGACCTTGGAAGAATATGAAGCGGCTTTAGACCAAGATACCACCTTCAACGATGTCAACCTGGACTTTGGTCCTGAATTTACTTCAGAACCAGCAAAGGAACAATAACTTAATAGTAGTGCTGGTGGTTAGCTACTTAGGTAGCTACTAGTGTAATGTATATATCTAAGCATCCACATGAGTCATGGCACAGCAACACTAGTAATCTGATCCATGATGAACCTACTCCAGCTAGACTGTTCGTGATCAGAGTCGAACTCAAAGCTGTTTGATGATGGCACTCGTGAAGTCCGAGGTGGTGGCGGAGCCTATGATTTTTTTCAAATTTAAGCTGGGCATCTGTACGGATTGCGAAAGACACATACCACCCATATCAGCGGTCCTGACTTTTCCTTCGTTGATAACATCGAAGGTCGCGGCAGCGATGTTGTTTGCGATGGAGTCAAGGCCAAGATGCCTGAGCATCATGGTGGCACTGAGGATCATGGCAGTGGGATTAGCACGGTTGGTACCCATGATATCGCTGGCGACGTGACGGCATCCAGGCTCGAAGAGGGCGTATTCCTGTACACATAATCATTAAGTCATGGACAGCTGAAAAGACACAAAGCGGCGCTTACACGTCCAACATTGCACCCGGGAACAATACCAGGTCCACCGACAAGGGCAGCGCCAATGTTGGAGACGATGGCACCGTACAAGTTAGGCATCACCATGACGTCGAATTGACCAGGGCGCGCAACAAGCTGCATGGAACTGCGATTCTCAGTCAGAAACGCCTTGGAACAGGAGTTGATGGAAGCACGTACGTGTTGTCGACGATCATATCGTTGAACTCAATGCCGGAAGACTTGTACTCCTCTGCGACGCGTCGGAAAGTGTTGAGGAAGAGACCGTCACCGAGCTTCATGATGTTTGCCTTGTGAACGCAAGTAACTTTCTATAGTAAATGATGAACACTGAATCCAGAGGACATCTTCAGTGCAACTGCTTACCTTACGGTTGTTCTTCAATGCAAAGTCGAAAGCGAATCGGGAGATACGCTCGGCCTTGGCGCGCGTGGAGACCTTCAAGCTTTCGACGACACCAGGGTAGCTCTGATGTTCCAGCCCAGAGTACTCACCCTCAGTATTTTCACGGATGATGGCGAAGTCAACGTTGGAATGGCGGGTGGGGAATCCGGGCAGGGACTTGCACAATACAACAGACGCATAGATGTCGAGCTGCTGACGCATAGCGACGTTCCATGAGATATGGCCAGACTGAGAGATGGGGGTAAAGAGAATTCCTGGTATAATGGTGAGTGATCATGATGCCCAAACGGCACGATAAGATATCAATTACCCTTAAGACCAACTCTGTTGCGCTTAAGACTCTCCATAGCTTGCTTGAAGAGAGCCTCGCCGGACGAGGACATGCCCGAGACATCGTATTGCTCCCACTCAATGGGGGCATTGACGTACTCGAAGACCTCCTTCACTGAGTCTGTAATCTCCGCTCCGATACCGTCTCCAGGTATAAGGGTGACCTATGCGGGAGAAATCGGCATTCGGAGATGGTGGAATAACGTCTGTCACGTACAGTATATACACCGCCATATTTCGTCGGGAGCTGGAATGAAGGTGTAAATACGCGAAACGAAACGAAGGCGCGCGACATACCCTCTGGGTCACCCGAGGAAATCCTGCGGATAGGGTAGTGGCGTTGCGCTGGACATGGGTGAGTACTGGGTGAACCAGGGGAGAAATGACATTGAACGCACGGCATTAGAGACAATGGGGCGGGCAGCGGAGGCAATAGCGTTGCGCAACATCACGGACGTTGGGCTGGAGATGGAGGAGAAGGTCAACAATTTGTTGCAGTCCGCAAAAAGATCTGTGTACTGGGCTAGATTACGTACATATCTACACGTGGTCGGCGATAAACGCGTGGGCGATACTGGACACGTGATGCGGACGCTCTAAGCTCTTCCCGAAATTGATGGCTCGCCCTAAGCAGACTTTTGTCACACGTCCGTCCAGGAAATCATTCTCAACAGGCAGCAGCCACGTCCAACGGCCCCGGCCGCTGAGTACAGGTAAGTATAGCCTACTCTGCGCCCGGAGTGTTTCAACGCGCGACAGTGCCCTGCTACCCTGCTTTTATTTATCATGCCGCACGCCACTGAGGTGCCAATGCCCCCCCGCACCCGGTCTCTCTCTTTCTACGTCGTGCTATGTCTTCTCGTTGCACCTCTATGGTCGTCTATTCCCCTTGCTTGGGCTTTTGTAATATACTCTCTTAATACTGGCAAAATATGGGCGTATGGTCCTCTCGCAAAGCTTGTGTTCGCCGTCTCTCTGTGCGAGGTGAATTGCATTCATGCTTTAATGGTCGCTTCTGCTCACCCGATTTCCCCACCAGCTGTTCTTTAGCGTCTATTACTGGCATCTTTCTCGATATGTTGCAGGTCCTTCCCCTTGTGGTCCCGGCAATACTCTCGAGATTCAGGCTGCATTCAGCCGTTTGCTGAAAGCAGGACTTGCAAATCTTCCCGAAGACGGAAGAGACGAAGAATCCTTCGACGCCGGACGACCCGGAAGTCCTGCAGAAACCATCACGCAGCTCGAGCGCGACGATCCACGTGCCATTGACTTCCGTGAGACTCTCCGGAATTGGTTCTGCAAGGCTCCATGGTCCTCCATCAGACGACTTGATGTCGAAAAATGGTTGTACTGGGCCATGTTCAACGCAGAATTACCTCCTTCTGATAAACTTCCCCATGCCCATCGCTCTGCCATTGACGACGCGGTTGATTTGCTACAGAAACGAATGGGCTGTGAATTGGATAGTGGCTCCGACTCGGTAGTCAAGCCAATGTGCCTAACCATCGACGACGTCTACATACACTGGCGTCCCTTTACTTTCTATGCCGTCGTTGCTTTATTAAACCTGGGTATCAAAATGCTGTATCGTAGCAAATGGAACGTTAAAAGAGGAACTCTTGATGGTCTCGAGTAAGCATCTATAATCAAGTGCCCCGCTGCTCAACTTCACTGAGTTTATATTTGCAGATACCTTCTCCGTTCCCCTAAGAACTGGAATGCCACCACGGGTCCACGCCCTCTTGTATTCTTACATGGTCTTGGATTGGGACTTTTCCAGTACCACCTCTTCCTTTCACACCTTTTTCAGACCGTCAACGACCGTCCTATTCTCGTTCTGCTCCAGCCACAAATCAGCCAGGATATCTTCCATCCTCGTTTCCTCAAACCTATGTCACGCCATGAGACAGCGGACCGCTTAGCAAGGGTACTTCATGACCTTGGATGGGTGCACCTGGATTTGGAAGATAGCAACAGCGATCCGGACAGCGAGGAGGAAAAGGAAGTCGTCGATTCTTTAGTCAGAGCAAGAGGTGTCACGATGATCAGCCATTCCAAGTGAGACTAGCTTATTGAAACATTGAGACATATTGAATTGACTATTCTCAGCGGATCATATACGCATGCCTGGATGCTAAAAGGGTATCCGAAACTTGTCGCTCGTTCTTGCTTCGTGGACCCAGTAACCTTCTGCTCCTGGGAAGGAGGTATGCGTTTAGATTCTCGATGTGTTATTATATTCCTAATACGCTCATCGCAGACGTTTGCTACAATTTTATTTATCGACCTGCAAAAACTGTGAGCATTTGTTCATCGTGTGCACGTTATCTTCCCTCATTTCTTGGGCATATTTAGGGTCTCGAGCTTCTCATGCACTATTTCGTCGGCAGCGAGATTGGCGTTGCCAATCTCCTCCAACGTCACTTCGACTGGGTCTCCAACTCCCTTTGGTTTGAGGAGATCCCTCACGCGCGTGACCCTTGGAAAAGTCTTTTCCTCCTGGGCGGAAATGACAACATCGTCAACTCCGAGGTGAACAACTCCATGTCTCAGCCTGTTTCTTTACGCATTAACCATATTTTCTGTCATCAGCGCGTAAAACGTTACCTCGTCTCTCACGGGATACGAAAAGGTCTCTGGTACGATCACAACGGCAGACACGGCCAAGCTCTTATAGCAGGCGGCCGAGGACATACCGAGATTATCCGATGGCTGCAAGAAGACTTATGATCATGACCACGAGTAAAACCTATAGATATGTATTGAAGCTATATTAATATCTCCCTTTACCTAGAACCATATACCCCTGCATGATCATTACACCTATTTTTCACTTTTTCGAGTATATACTTTGCAATAATTCATAATCAGCCTTTCATAGATGTTGTACCTTTTCGTGGAGCATTCTTTCTTTCTGTTTCACCCTGTCACTATTATTACTATTACTAATTTTTACGCGCAAGATGACAACTTCATGTCTGTAACGCTAGTTTCGGGAACAATTTTATCGCATTACCACTCATGATATTCCTTAGCTTCTCCGGATCGTCTGCAAAGTGTTCCTCCAAATTCCTAGTGAACCACGCTGCCATTTCTGTGCTGACGGCTTGAATCGCGGTCAGTAATCCTCGTTGAACCTCTGAGGCCGCGATTTTCTCACCTGGAAAATCCGTCCCGAACAAGATTCGCTCGCTCCCCACAAAATTCTCCACTGCAAGCATATTCGGGCTAGATGTACTCAACGCTGTCTCATAGTAGAAACTCCTGAAATCCTCCAGAATCTCTTCCTCGCTCAGTGGGCAACCCATGTGCTTCGAGAGAACAGCGACGCGCGGGGCAAGACCGGGTGTGTTACCTCCCAGATGTGCGAGGATGACCTTGACGTTAGGATATTTTCGCTTGCGCCCAGTCACAACGAGATGAGCAGCACCTTTGAATGTCTCGTTTGGTACCTAGGTATATGCTGTGTTAGATCCGAATAACCGAGGATATGCCATTAATATACTTCGGTAATGGGGACGCCGAGGAAGGGGTGTGGATAGGGTGTGGAAGAAGGAACTTGTGCACCATGGAGAAAGACTACGGCACTACGGCGGTCGAGCTCTGCCCAGATGGGTTCGTATTTTTCTTCTCCCACATATGCTGTGAAATCCGGCCTTAGATGGCATACAAATCCGAGGAATGGGAAGGTACCTACACGCTTCAGCACCTTCGCCGTAGCAAGAGGACATGGAAATACCGTCTGCGCGCAGCTCATCGAAAGCGTATACAATCTCTGCCAAGGCAGCTTGATTTGTCGGGACGGTTGGCACGGCGTAAAGCAGCAGAAGGCGAGAGCGGCCGCACCTTCGATATCGTCCAGAAATGGTAGACACGCAAAGAAGCCAAACCGCTGAGGATAGGACCGACGAATAGTCCACATAAAATTGTTCTTCTCCCTTGCATGACTGCGATTTTCGTTGCTCACAACATCTATATTGAAAGCCGGCAGCGACAGGATAGCCAAGTCAACTCCCGACGCGTCCATGGTTTTTATGCTGAGTTCTGGAGACCAAGGCAGATTCTCTTCGGGCATGTGCCAGCCGAGGGAGAGATTTGATTTCTCCTTCTCTTCTGTGACATCTGTCGGAAAGATGTGGTGGTGGACGTCAATGCAGAGCATAGTACGTGTCTCCTGCGTTAACAGGTATCTGCACGTTAGAGGAGACAGCGAAGGTTGGGGTAGAAGGAGGAATGGTTTTACTTACTTCCTACTGACTTTCGGTCAAAATTCAAGGGGCGAAATTACAGCGGAAGTAGAAAGCTTATGCATACCCTAGACTCGTTATCACAGGAATAACGCCCTCGTATTTCTCTTAATATGGATAAAAGAATCCCCGTTTTGGGCTGGCATAGCAATATCATGAGCTTCTTGTTCTGTTTCGACGCGTCTACGCTTGGCTACAGGGATTCCTTTATGTCACATAAGGTACAATCAGACATCTTTCCTTAGGAAGTCCTTGCATTCCTCCGAGTTCCACTGCACGAATTGGCCGGTGAGAGACTTGGGTGCATGGACAGACAAAGCAGCGATGACATGTCCGCAGTCTTCTGGCTTGACCAGTTTGCCTGCTGCATGATCGCCGACAAACTTGGCGTGGTCTGTTTCACTCATGTGAGGGGCGCCGGTTTCTCGCAGGGCGAGTTGCATCTGAGCTGAGGATCAGCACTGCTGTTCGGGACGTATCATAGACAGTCTTACCGCGGTGTCCACCATTCCAGGTCGAACGGCAACCGATATAACGTCTGGCTCTTCCTCCCCGAGGGTTCTGTGTCGACGCTATTATAGAAGTATGCACGACGAGGCACTGAAATACTCATACCTGCAGAGAGAGTTCATGGCGGCCTTTCCAGCATTATATGGGCCCCAGCCAGCAGTGCCCTTTACTGCAGCGCCGGAACTTACAAAGACAATCTTGCCACCGTTCTCGCTCTTGCGCAAATAGGGAAGCGCGACTTTCACAGCTGTGACCAGAGAGAAGAAGTTGATATCAAAGTGGGTCTTCCACGCAGAAAGAGGGGTTTCATCCCCTATGCGACAAAGAGGAACAAGAGTGCCAGCATTGAGAATGAGTCCATCGATCCGATTGTACGTTTTGGCTGCAAGCTCGATAGCTGAGGTCAGACCAGCCTCATCGGCACTGGGAATTGGACATGAGATAGATGAGTGCTTGGCAGAGCTCAGTGACTAACACGTCGGTTGTAACCACCGTGAGGGACGGAGAAGCCAGTGCTTGGAGCTCTGTGGTCACTGATCTAGAAATCGCGAGGACATTTGCGTTGAACTCGTTGAGGAGAAAGGTAGTGACGGCAAGCCCGATCCCTCTGCGATAACAAGTCAGCGGGGGTTGATGTGGGGAGCGGGTGCGAACTTTGAGGCGCCGGTAACAACGACAACGGGTTTTGTGGATGCCATGGCGGATGGAAGTATATAAGTACGATAGCTAACTAGCTGAGCAGATTGTGTACTATGCTCGCCGGCGGGTGGATAAGCGCCGCGTAGGATTTGCTCAGCTAAATTTGCCAAGTCGCGGAGATCGAAAGCATCCCCAACAACTTTGAGCAGTGACCCGGCGTAAACTTTGGTCTGCCTAGGTGCCTTTGCTCTCCTGCTCTTCCCTCCTCCCTCCAGCCATGGTCTCCCGTCTCGGTCTTGCACGACTTGCACCTGCCCTCGCAAACGCCAGGGCCTCCTCCTCCGTTCTTTCCAGGCGTGGTTTCCAAGCCGTGCGCGGCTACGCCTCCCAGGAAAATGAACAACACACCGTATGTACCAACCCGCCCTGCTTCTAATTCATCCCTCATTTCGCTACAGATGACTGTTCGCGACGCCCTCAACCTCGCTATGGAAGAGGAGATGACTCGTGACGAGAAGGTGTTCATCCTCGGCGAGGAAGTTGCCCGTTATAACGGCGCCTACAAGGTGCTTGCCTCACCTGTCTTCCACGGAGAAAATCCCGCTCACGTTGCGATTAGGTCACCAAAGGCCTCATGGACAAGTTTGGCGAGAAGCGTGTCGTGGATACTCCTATTACCGAGATGGGTTTTGCTGGCGTGGCTGTCGGTGCTGCCCTCCAGGGTCTCCGCCCAATGTAACCATTCTCCCTCAATTGAATCCTCCCGACACTTCCTAATTTTCCACCCAGATGCGAGTTCATGACATTCAACTTTGCCATGCAAGCCATCGATCAAATCGTCAACTCGGCCGGAAAGACATATTACATGTCTGGTGGCAACGTCCCGTGTCCAGTCGTCTTCCGCGGGCCTAACGGCGCTGCAGCCGGTGTCGCTGCTCAGCACTCCCAGGACTATGCCGCCTGGTATGGCTCAGTTCCCGGGCTGAAGGTCGTCAGCCCATGGAGCGCGGAGGACTGCAAGGGCCTGCTCAAGTCCGCCATCCGCGACCCTAACCCCGTCGTGTTCCTGGAAAACGAAATGCTTTACGGTGTTTCGTTCCCCATGTCCCAGGAAGCCATGTCTGACGAGTTCCTCATCCCTATCGGGAAGTGCAAGGTCGAGCGCGAGGGAAGCGATGTTACCATTGTTGCCCACAGCAAGATGGTCACCCACAGTCTCGAGGCTGCTGAGGAACTTGCCAAGGAGGGCATCAACGCCGAGGTCATCAACCTTCGCAGTATTCGTCCCCTCGATATTGACACCATCAAGAAGTCAGTCAAGAAGACCAACCGGTAAGCCGAAATTCTACTTTTATCCTCCAAATCCCGACTGACATCTGGGTAGCTTGATGATCGTCGAGGGTGGTTTCCCCGCATTCGGTGTTGGTTCCGAGATCTGCGCACAGATCGTTGAGAGTGAGGCGTTCGATTACCTCGATGCGCCCGTTGAGCGCGTCACCGGTGCTGATGTTCCCACTCCAGTATGTCCTACTCCTTTAAATTTAAATTGCAATAATCTCATTCCAGCATGCAGTATGCCACCAACCTCGAGGCTCTCGCCTTCCCCGACACTCCCTTGATCGTCAAGGTCGCAAAACGTGTACTCTACCGCACGAACTAAGATCGCCACGGACCGTGTTTTCCATCCTCCAGGCCGGACCGCTCCTATTATCCTTTAGACAGTTCCCTCCCTCGCATACCTACGATGTTTTAGATACATTAATAAACTCCTATACCTCGAATTCTAAACATAAGCACGTGCATGCTTCGTAGCTTTCCTTTATTTTGTTCTTATGTTGTTGGTATGTACATGCAGTATTTCTACACTTGGGCACGTAGGCGTATCCGAACGGCATTGGCGTGAGCCTCGAGCCCCTCGCAGTCCGCCAAAGTTGCCACAATGGGGCCAAGCTCTCCTAAGCCGGCTGCAGTGATCTCCTGCGATGTAATGTGCTTTTGGAAGGATTGGGTGTTCACGCCACTGAACTGACGAGCATAGCCGTTCGTAGGCAGCGTGTGGTTAGTCCCGGATGCATAATCACCGCAGCTATTTCGAATCAGTAAGTATATTGTACATCACGAACGGATATCATATGCATACCTTTCAGGTGTGTAAGGGCCAACAAAGACGCTTCCAGCGTTGTCGATGGAGTCTACTTTCTGGCTGGCATTCTCCAGGTGCATGATTAAATGTTCCGGTGCGTAATCGTTCGAGAATGCGATCGCTTCTTCGACGCTTGTGGCCTTGACGATGATGCTCTTGGCAACTGATTGGCGGACAATATCAACACGGGACAGAGCAAGTGCTTGCTTCTCGACTTCCGTCTCGATGGCTGCGAGGTGCTCGGGTGTGAGGTTGACGGCGACAAGGACCACTTGAGAGTCGACTCCGTGCTCGGCTTGAGATAGGAGATCCGCCGCGACAAAAGCTGAATTCGCGGTGTGATCGGCGATGACCTAGAAATTTTACCTTAAGAATGAGAATCACGAAAGCAAAATGCTATACTCACCAGCACTTCAGAAGGCCCAGCAGGCATATCGATGGACACCAGCGCATCCGTATCATTTTGCACAAGCATCTTCGCAGCGGTCACCCACTGATTGCCAGGTCCAAAGATTTTGTCGACCTTTGGGACAGTCTCGGTGCCGTACGCCATTGCCGCCACAGCTTGCGCTCCTCCGGCCTTGAGGACCGCAGAAGCACCAACGAGGTGAGCGACGTACATGACCTCCGGGGAAATGCTGCCGTCTGCGCGGGGAGGAGTAGCAATGACCACTTCCTTACATCCCGCCACCTGAGCCGGGATACCCAGCATCAACGCGGTGGAGGGCAGGATAGCCGTACCACCAGGTACGTACAGTCCCACGCGAGCAATGGGCCTTGCGAACCGGGAGCACACCACGCCGGGCATCGTCTCGACTCTCAGCGTCTCTCCGTCTACCTGTGCCTCGTGGAACTTCCTGATGTTGCTGTATGCTTTCTCGATAGCCGTGCGTACATTCTCCTCGACCTGCATCGTCTCGGGTGCGAAGGGCGGGAAGACGACGGTAGAGCTGAGCTGCGCCTTGTCGAATTTGGCGGTGAGCTCGAGGAGGGCTTTGTCCCCGCGCTTACGGACGTCGTCCACGATGGGCTTCACTTTAATGATCATCTCGTCGGATTTGAGTACGGGTCGGCGGAGGAGTTGTGCGCGTTCAGAGGAGCTAACGGTGGAGAGATCAGAGGTGCGCATGCGAATGGGACCTTCGGGTGCTGCTTGAGGCGCAGGTGCAGGCACTGGAGCGGCAGCGGCAGCAGGCTTCGACCATTGTGGTTTGGCATTTCCTGGTCTCCTCGTGATTCTCTTCGCTTTCGCATCGAGCGATCGCTCGACATCTGCAATTCCGACTCCTGACGCGATGCATTTGGTCAAAGCAAAGTAGAAGAGGTCAGCAGCCTCGAAGGCGACTTCCTCCTTTGACTCTGCGCGGCAGAGTTCGTCTGCCTCTTCCATGATCTTTGATCGCAAAAGATCAGCATCACTGAAGAGACGCTTAGTGTAAGAGCCCTCTGGTGCAGATTCCAGACGAGAGCGTAGGGTGTTTTCAAGAGCGGGGAGACCGCTCGCCTCGCCGAAGCAAGATTGACGGTTGAGATGACAGAAGCCAGCACCGTGCTGCTTAACACGGAACTCGAGACTGTCGGAATCGCAGTCCATATGAATAGAGACGATCTCCTGGGTTGCGCCAGAAGTTTCACCTTTGCGCCATAAACCATGTTTCCTGGACTGATACACCCCCTTGCCGATAATGATACTTTCCTTAACCGACTGGGCCGAAGAGTAGACTAATCCGAGCGAGTGGCCAGTCTCTGTGGACACAATCGTCGGGAAGAGGCCATCGGGTCGATCTGAGATAAGAGGTGCGAGGAAGGCGTCGGCGACGTTGATATGGGTAGGAGAAGTAGATTCCAGAGTAATCTGGGATGTGGGAACGACGACGGTAGCGCCGATGCGAACCAGTTCCCGGATGTTAGATTGCGTGGGAGCCTCAGACCCTGTTGAGAGGACATGGATAGTAGATCCAGAGAAGAACTTTGATACTGAAGAAATGAACTCGAGATCAATGGCAGCAGTCTTGAGCAGGACTCCAGAAACGCCGCTGCGGATTTTGTCAGACACGGCGCTAACATTGCCGACATCGAGCAGGAGAATGAGACGGTCGGATGGAATGATCCCAATGAGCTCTTTTGCCCATGCAAGGGGAATAACGACCTTTTCTACTCCTGCATCGAGCCATGAAGCTACTTGGTCGAGATCGACAGATGTATCATGGTCGGTAAGCAAATAGGATCGGGCTGGAGTGGGAAGAGTGGATGCATTGAAGGCGGGAACAAGGATGGGACCGATGCGATTGAGTGCTTGGAAGAGGGCGTTGGTTGGGTTATCGAGAAGAGGGAGAAATGCTGTCATCTTGGATAGATTGTCCCTGGACAGAAACTTTGATTTTGACGCGACAGCTGCTAATGTACGATCAAGCCGTGATCGAGTCAGGACGTTGTTTGATTGCGACGATGCAGACAAATACAGCCTCGAACACATGATGCATGATGATCTCATCATCCACGTGGCCAGCTTGCAGTCATGTCGATTCTGCCCCACAACGCCGACGTCATCGACGATGGCTCCTCCAATAAATGCTCCCATAAATGTTCGGAAATACTCCCACCACTTCCACGTCTTTCCATTATTGAAGTTACACAACTTGTAACATAACCCCCCATGATTCATATCCCAAATATCCTCCTAGCGGTTCCCCGCAACCCCGTCGTCGCGGTTGGGCTCCCTCTCGCACTGGGCTTCATCAGCGGGTCTGGTTCGTCTGGCACCTCCAAGCCTGCCAACAGCAACTGGTACCATGTAGTAACGTTTCTCCTTCTAATGTTGTTTCGTTGCTAATGTTAACGCGTAGAACTTAATTAACCCGCCGGGTCGTCCTCCACGCGAAGTGTTCCCATTCGTGTGGTCCATTCTTTACCTCTGTACGTGGCTTTGGTTTTCTTGCGGCCAGAGTTAGCCGTGTTGACGTGGAATCATTTGTACAGGCATAGGCTATGCATCGCATGTCGCTGTGAAGGCATTAGATACTTCTGTCATCCCCAGCAACAGGTTGGTTCTTCTGTTATACATCTGTACCATTACTTAAATATTTGAGCAGGGATGATCTCTCGTTAGGCCTAGCACTTTACTACACTCAGCTGGGCCTGAACTTCATATGGAGCCCCCTGTTTTTCGGCATGCACAAGGTCCTTTGTTCTCCTCGCTCTATACGCGTCGAAGCTAACCTGCTTCGGATCTCATAGACTGGCCTGGCCTTGGTCGACAGCATACTGATGACGGGAACTACGTGGTACATGACCGTAAGTGCTATCGTATACGCGTTGTTTTCGTCGCTGACGACATCCGCTTGAAGAAACTGCTGGATCGACCTACCAATGCTCAGGCGACGTACTTCCTCTTGCCCTACTGCGCATGGCTGGGATACGCCACCTATCTCAATGGCGGTATCTGGTGGTTGAACCGCCACCGCAAGGACGCATAAATGCCTCACAGACCGCCCGATTTCATATTAAGTCGGTGATAAAATAATGTGCCTAATGTATACTTGTAATACACTTTACTTGCCCGCCTCATCATTCGTCTCGTAGTGAATAATTCAACAATCATTCTCAAAGGACTTGTTTGAATAAGACAGACTGATGCTCGACGTGAGACATCTGTTTGCCACCTACTTCCTTGCATACAATCACGTTCGAAGCTAAGAGATTATTGGATTGATATTGATTACATTTGTTCACGCATTGGCATTGACTAAGTATATTTGGTATATCTGATACATTTTAAGACTTGGAACAGTAGGTAGTACAGCACAGTTACGAAATGAACGTGGATGTAAGGTAAGTATTTAATACGATGTGCATTGCAAATGTATAACAGGACAGATATAGCGGACAAATCGGAGCAGCTACCGCGGATTTCTTATGAGCTGTATCGTGTGCTATTTAGGAGTGAAATAAAAAAGCAGCGTACACACAGAGCTTGATTCAAATACAGGAAAACGCAGCGGATATCGATAAAGAGCAATACAGCAGATTACTACGACGTAAGTCAGTCAAGGCTTTAGAGCATATTAAAAGGCATAAACAAAGGAAACGCACAGAGAAATACATGAGGGTTGACTGGGTCTTGTGCAGAGGTTTAAACTCGCGACGGAAGTCATCGAGGGAAGAGTTCGGCTTCTGGGTGTCCGTCTGTGTCGCAGAGTCAGAGAAGTCGAGGCCTCCTTGAGGATCGTAGTGGTTCTTAGCACGAGAACAGACGATGTCTGCATCTGGAGCATAGGATATCGAATCAGTATGAGGATTCAGGATATGCTTCAGAAATACTTGCAGTATACAGGCGCCGGGATAGAGACAGAACGGGTGGAACGAGCGTAAACGTGGCAGAGAGCGAATGACAACGACTGGAGAGCATCAGCACTAAATATCAAATAATCAGTGGGTATCATAGATGCATTACGGGGAGATATGCGTACGAGAAGTTATTCTCGTCGTAAAGAACCTACGGAGACAAGTGGTTTAGCGCACATAACGAGAAAGAGGAATACAGAAAACAAATCTTACAGAGTAATGAGCGGGGCGACTAGTACCCAAGAGCCCACCATGGCTCTGAAGGTAGAAATCGAACTCGGTGGGGTGAGAGACTTCACGATCAACTACAGTTCCGGCTTGACAGTTGCCACTACGGTCGGCGTCGCGCTCGTTCTGAGGGAAGAAGCTGATATTGCATGATATTAGCCCTCAGGAAGAATGAACATAAAATAAAAAGACATACCGGACGTGGTGGCGCTTGCCAACGACGATAATGGTGATCTTGGGCTTGATATTTAACTCATCGCAAGCCTCTGCAAAGGAAAGACATTGTTATGTTAGAGCACGTTGTTCACGCAGGAGATAACTCGACGTACTCCTGATTAGTGGCAGTTCTTGCTCGAGAACCTGCTTAAATTGTCCTTCAGAGACACCATCTATCATATTTGCCATGATCAGTAACAGTTAGATGGACAGTTTCCATCTGCCTTACCGCGATAGAATATGATGCGCTTGGGTGCGACGTTTCCTGCGCCTTTCTTCTCTGCCAACTCGCGGTAGCGCATGTACATGGACAAGACATGCTGTGTGACATGCGTTAGTATGACAAGGAGAAAATTGTACAAAGCACAAACCTTGCTCATCGCCTGGAGCTCCTCGATGATCTCTTGACGCGAGGCCTGAACGCGCGAGTCTGGAGATGGTAGTCAGTGACGCTACGAGATAGGGAAAAGATAGTTGTACATACCCGCGATGTACTTCGCGGTATCCGAGTCAACATTAGCCACTAACGCAGTGAACGAGGGGCGGCCATCAGAGCCGGGCGCAGGGTGGATGACATCCGCGCCTAGGAAAGTTAGTGTCGACATCCACAAGGCAAAGTGGGGCATGAATGTGCTAACCCATAACGATCGTAGGCTGGTGCGGATCCGTCAGAACAGAGACAGAAGCAGGGTCTGGGATCGTGTTGATGCCGCCGAGCTTCACATTGATCCTGGAACGCCTGTTAGAGAAAGACATGAAATAAAAAAGAAAATTGAATATACTTTAAGCTGACGTTCGCGTAATACTGCGGCTTAGCGCGGAAGCACTTCGAGCTCTTCATGCACTGAGTCGCGACTCCCATCTGGCGAAAAAATTAGGAATCAATAAACTAAGCGGGATTGTGGCAATGACTTACTGTAACATCGCCGAAGCTAGCAGAAAATAAATCAGTGGCGTCCGTGCAGGGCCGTGAAAAGCACGTACTGTTTTACGGCAGTGTAAATATCGTTACCGCCTTCAGGCAGAATAACGACAATGAGGTTGGGGCCGCCGCCCTTGGTGACTCTGGCACATTCGGACCCGGCAGCACGAAGCTGATCCCCAATGCGACCCTGGCCATTCTCCCAGAAGATGAACGGCGTCTCGGAAATCTTAATCCCTGTTTATGACACAGACTTCAAATCTGATCAATAATCCTCGGGAAGTAATAAATACTCACCGACATCGCGGCAGCTGTTGACGAGCCCGGTTATCATGTCGTGTGCGGCAGGAGGCCCGAAGCGGCGTTCCGTCTCGTACACGACGACGACCCATCGCGGGATCTCGACAGGCTTAAAGAAGCGCTTGTCCACCCTAGACGAAAATGGTTAGTAGGGCGGTAGCAAATATAATGTGTAAACGTACATATTCCACGAACCGTTCGAGGGAACCTAGAACCCGTGGCGTAAGTCTGTGGGTAAACCATAGGAGGGAAGGACTCACAATCGTGGGCTGCTTGCTGCCAACACCATATTTCAAAACCGGAGGCTTCAAAAGACGGGCTTGGACTTTGAGAGGGCCTGCTGCATGGTCGACATTCATGCCGAATTGGCGGACATACTCCGATTGACCATACGCCAGAACCTTGAAGAAAAGTAGATGTAAGCGACAGCAAATTTGATATTGGAATGTTGAACGTACGGAAAGACCGTTCTTGATGCTTTCGAGACGGTCCTTGGGTTTCTTAGTGGCAAAGTCGAGGACGTCCTTGGTCTTCTCAGGGGGAACTTGCTTGCGCATAATTTGACCCGGAGGAACAATGCAAAGCTCGATGGGAATGAGAGCTCCAGAGCCAACCTGAATATCGAGAATAAATGAGGATGGCATAACGAGATGATAAAAGAAAACCTACTTCGACGCAAGGGATGTCGGGGAACTGAAGAGCGCGGTTCTGAGTCTTCCTGAAATAATCGGCGACTGTCATCGAGCCACCCTCGCGCATGGTGAAAGTCAACGCATTCGCGCCAGCGGTGGAGAGCTTCTTGACAACTCGTGGAGTCTGCACCATCGCGCCGCCGGGGCCGGGATGGGTCGTAAGGACGCGAATTCCAGAAATGAAGCGCTGAAGGCGGAGACGTTCGCGATCTGGGAAACCGCGCCTAGGAGCGAGAGCGTTGGGATCCTCCTTGCGAATATACTCGAGACACAGACGAAGGAGAGGTCCAGCCTTGTACATTGTGCCGGTAGAGATGTCGACATTGATGAGCATCTGACCGCTCGCAGGGCGAACAGACTGGAAATAGCCACGCCAGAGCTGAAGGCCAGAACCAATATCCTTGGTCTCACGATCAGTGAAGAAGGAGCGGACGTTGAAGGGATACTTCATGGTTGGCTCCATCCTGATGACGACATTGAGAGCCTTGATGAAGACGGTGAGAACTATGACAAAGTCTCGACAAGAAAGAAGAACATACCGTGATGGCGGTCAAGACCGCATTGTCATGGGACTGATCGCCTGCGATGAAACGTTTGAGTACTCTAGCATAAGAAGGGCATGAGGAATGCGTATTGAAGAATAGACAGAATAGGCATACTCGGGGTTGATTTCCGCTACCTTTAACAAGCGGATTTTGTAGACTTTAGGACCTTTGCCACTGGCGTCGCCACGGTTTTCGGAGAAACTAACATCGAACTACGAAGACGAAGGTTAAATGAGAAAAAAGCGGCAAGGCGAGAGACAAGTACCTCCTGAGAATCAGAGCCACCAAAAGGAAGCTCCCGCACTGCAAACATGTTCTTGCGGCCATCATATACGGCGCGAGGCGTGAAGATCTGGGGAGCAACCGACGTCTGGAGCTCTTTGATGAGGGCCATGTTGAGGCGAGCGGGGAGAGTCTTCTCCGAGGGAGAAATAACTAAGAGATACGATCAGACAACGGATAGCTGCGCAAGAGAGAGCGAACGTACCAACTGGATGGACATGGCATTGCGAAGACGAAATTAGCTGGACTTCGACGCAACGAAGGGGGAATGGGACGTGCCGTCATAGTGATGAATGACGCCCTCGGGAATAGTGGTCACGAAGGAGTTGACGAATATGGGGACGATGCGACCTCCAGTACCGAAATCAGGACGCTTGACACCGACGGTGGTGATATGGTCGCCAGAAGTAGGGAGCCCGACTTGCACGTTGGATGCGCCACTACGGGCAGCTCCACGACTGCCGCGCGTCGGACCGCCCGCACCACGAGCGGGGCCGCCGCGACCTGGGGCAGTGCGAGGGGGCATGGGGATAAAGGGAAAGGGAAAGAGTCGAAGCGGGGGTGCTAAAGTATCCGGAAAAACATAATATTGTTCGTGGACCTACTACTTATACTCCAGCTGATCTTTATCCAGATGCAGTTCTGAAGTTATCATGGCATCGACGTACATGTCAGACCTTCGCTATGATAGAAGCTACACGTGACCGAATTAGCCCTTGAACAGCGATACGGGCCAGGCGCCTTCAGGCATGGACAGGGCCGACCACCGTACTTGCCTCGCGTCCTACCACATTTGAGCCCATTTGTCCCGTTCCTCTCCTCTGTCTCGCCTCCTCTTCTATTTATGCATGAAATGCGTCGGCAGAACCTCCACAGCGCTCTTGTCGTTCTCTTCTGCGGCTTTCTGATGCACTTTATGTCGAGTCATCGCTCAATTAACCTTTGTCTGGCTTCCTTTCTCTCGCGACGCGGCCATTGTCCTCTGCCTCTTCGGGCGTCTCTGTGGCTATCCCGTCTTCGCGTCTAGCTAACCTTCCTCGCTGCGCTTCCTCGAGGGCATCCTTCCGATCCTTATCTGAAGACCCCCCAAAACGCGGGACGCAGCATGCATTTAATCTGTGCCAGCCTTCCCGCCCCCAGGCTCGAGCATGGGTGCAACGTGCTCCACGGTCCCGCAGTTGTATAAATCTTGAGCAAGCTCAATGCGCGTTTTCCTGATGTGTACTTTTCCGGTGGCTACCTACCTTTGTGGCCCCGCTTCCTTCTTCGTTACGCCCCGCATTGGCTCTCTTGGCGTACTTAAGAACACCATACTGTGCCACACTCGTTCCGCTCCCTCCACCGTCCTTTCTTGCTTCTTCACCCCTACTGTCTGCTGTCTACTGCTATTTATCATTTACTTTTCCACATCTATGCCATATACCAGGGACATGAGCTATCGGAAACCTGTCCCAAAGTACCTACCATCACCTCCTCCCTCTCCTCCAGCGCCATCTCCCCTTCGTCTCTCCGTATCCCTTGGCCATTTTGATCTTGATGCCCCTCCAGTTTGTCCATATCCATGTAAAAGATCTTCCTTATTGTAATCTTTTCTTCCCAGTTACCCGGCGACTGGCGCGAGATCATCAGCAAAGTCGCCTATCCTTCAATGCCGGAGCCCGCTCTAATCCTGCCAGGCAACGACACAAATCCCTCCATATTTCTGCAAGAACCGTTTCCATTGAGGCGGGCTTCCTCGATTCCGGTCAGATTCGCATGTCATGAGCAGCGCGATCACTTCTAACTAGGCTTCGATCCCTTCAGGCTGGCTTTCTGGCAGGCACCACATATCCCTATGACGATAACGATAGCTGGCCTTCTTCACCTCAAAGGTCTCGCGCGACTTCGCCTGCTAGTCCCGACAGACGTCGCAAACGCCGCATGCACCAGGTGAGTTCATATTGAAACACGTTGCTTCTGTGTACACTAATCACGATGCTAAGCATTATCGTCCTCCCACACCGCCCCTGCCTACGAAGAGACGACGGCTTCCCAACGCCGAGTCCGATGATTCCACCTGCCACACGAAGGTGAGTAGATCGCGTCGATGTATGACTCTCTCATCCGCTAACACCTCCGTAGCAGCCATCCGAAATTTTCGAGAATAGTCAGGGCCCCGAGAGTACGCTGGAAACTGGGTTCTCATCCTCTCTGCGGACCAGTACTTCATTCACGACCGAGAAGACATACTATTCAGTTGATCACACTGAACCGTCTGCGATCTGGTCAAATACCGTCGCTGGCTATGCTTCAGACTCGGATGCAGGTCATCATACTATTCCGGTGCTTCCTATGCACGTCGTGGACTTCGACAAGGCACAGAAGATTAACGGCCCAGGCGGCGGTTCTCGTCTAAATCCTCCTGCCCATCCTTCTTTATGGCAACGAGTAGGAATGTGGGGCACATCCTTGAAGATGAAGCTCAGGAGCTTCACGTCCGTGCTGTGCCACTGACGAAAAATTGTAGTAATCTCTTTGCTCCTCAATCTGCCTAAATTACTCGAGGATTCAGATGATACTGTATGAACAAAATGTAGCGCTAATCGGATTTCTGCTTGGGTTTCATGTCGTTACTGTACTGCATTCTAGCTCACGTATCTTTAGTTAAACCAGTCTATAACATTGCTTAAAACTTGCTCAAAACATATAAATCTACTATGATGTCGTCAGGTAATGCAATCATCAGTAAACAGCGGGCGAGGACTCCGGCATCTCTCGATTCGGCTAACACTCCAACACTCATCATATTCTCTCTCCCTATCTCAAAGGACGTCCCCCTGGACATCTCTACTATGAGTCTCTGAGAGCAGGGCTCTCTACTTTCTCTGACTCTTTACTTGACGTTCTCTTTCAAAAGAAGTCACGGTCACGATCGCGCGAACAAAACGCGCTGTTCCAACTAGAATCCTTCTTATAACTGTTATTACCCATGTCGCGGCCCGACACTAGCTTTAGCAATACCACAAGCGGGTCCGACGACAAGGACCATGAACGCCTTATCCCTCCCGAAGATCGTCCGTATATACCACACCTAAGGTCCGACCCACCACCACGGCCTCCACCACATAGTCTAGCAGAGTTCCGAGAAGCGGAGGGCAAGGAGAATAGAAGACGACGGCTGCATGAACTATGGATGCGCCTCCAGGCGGAGCAAGCCGCTCGCGAGCAACCTATCCCCACAACCGGAATGGCAAATGCTCATGAACCTTGGAATAAGCACGGGCTGACTCCAGAGAAAGCCAAGTCCCTCAATGCTATGTACGATGATGAGCTCCTGGGTTACTGTAAAGGCCGCGCATCTGGTTCACATCCAAAGCATATTGGTTGGCAGGAATTTAAGGAATATGCGAAAGGAAAGGAATCTGGTGCGTGCTATCGGCAATTTTGCCAACTACGATAATGATTTTATTCTGGCAGAGCTTTGGCATATCTTTCATGATGAACTCGACTTGGATGGGGATGGTCGCCTAGACACTGATGAATTAAGAATAGCGCTAAGCAAATCTGGTACGTACACCAAGAGGTAGAGTGGTATGTAAGCTAACACACTATTACAGGCATTGAACTCTCTCCGGAAACGCTAGCGGAATTCATGAATTCCGTAACTTCATCCCGGTACTCTAATTCTGTCACCTTCCACAATTTCCGTGACTTCCTACTCCTGCTACCACGGAAAGCTTCTCCCGCCGAGATCTATCGTTACTACGAGGTCAAGAAATTCATGGGTGACGATGGGCGAGGTCCTGCCCGTGTCAACATGGAAGGTTGGCTATTTTCTAGCCCACTATTTTAACTAGTTAACCCTCCTACTAGGTGATGTCAGTCTTAGTGCAGAAGACAAGCCGCCCGATGTAGGCACTCATGGTGACTTCGACTTATTGGATGATGATGATTACTTTGACGAGGAAGGGGAAGAAGATCATCATAATTGGCTAGAGGGTCATACGGCACTTAGATTTCTCCTGGCAGGAGGCATTGCCGGTGCTGGTTGGTTTTCATACACTTCTCCATTAATTTTACACTGCTCACCGTATGTTCGTATGCAGTGTCTAGGACATGTACTGCACCTTTCGATCGACTAAAAATATTCCTCATTACACGGCCTCCTGATCTTGGTGGTACCCCTCTTCCTCCCAAACCCGGCATATCCGGCGCCAAAGTAATAGGAAGCGCCGTCGCGCGTATCTACGCCGAAGGAGGCGTCCTCGCATTCTGGACTGGGAACGGCTTGTCTGTTGCGAAAATTTTCCCAGAATCCGCCATCAAGTTCTTTGCATATGAGTCTGCTGTTAGTCCGTGCAAAGATTTTAAGTGTAAATTTCTGAATTCTTCGGTTTTGGTAGAAACGCGCATTTGCAAAGTATTGGGACAAGGTCGAAGATCCTCGAGAAATTAGTGGCGTCAGCCGGTTTTTGTCAGGTGGCATTGGAGGAATTAGCAGTCAGCTAAGTAAGTGAACGCAGTTGCCAACATGTGTGTCCAGCATTGACATTCCTGTATCAGGTATATATCCGATAGAGACTCTGAAGGTGGGAAATGCTGCCTATTGTTTCCTTGAATGCTCGTCCCAACGGTTAATGCATAGACTCAAATGATGAGCAATGCGGGACATCAAAAACGCACTTTGTATCTCGCTGCTCGTCATGTATGGGCCCTCGGCGGATTTCGCGCTTATTATCGCGGACTGACGGTACGATTGCTGCTGCTTTTACGTCTTGCGAAAGAAATCAAGACACTTATTACTGTGCCTTCACATAGATCGGACTCATCGGCGTTTTCCCGTTCGTCCATCTGTCCTGCCCTGACCTCATGTTGATAACCGCAGTAACTCATTAGCTATTCTGCCATTGACATGAGCACCTTCGAGGCCCTCAAGCTTGCATACCTTCGATCCACCGGCAAGGAGGAGCCAGGGGTATTGGCACTCCTTGCTTTTGGCAGCGTATCCGGGAGCGTCGGAGCAACAAGCGTTTATCCTCTCAACCTCGTGCGCACACGACTGCAGGCTTCTGGTTCTTCAGGACACCCGCAGCGATATACAGGCGTGTGGGATGTGATGGCAAAGACGTGGGAGAGGGATGGGTGGCGAGGATTTTATCGCGGGCTGTTTCCCACGTTGGCAAAGGTGAGTTGAAGGTTTTTAGTCGTTGGATCGGCTAGGGCAAGGGGGGAGGGTCTATGATCCGAGTTACGGATGTCCCCCTCGTTTTCCTTGCTTTACGGCTACTCGAGGTGGATGCTTACTGAAGTTGTGCTTGCAGGTGGTTCCTGCGGTCTCGATATCGTACGTGGTTTATGAGCATAGCAAACGGAAGTAAGTCGATCTCCGTCATCCAGTGTCCTGCTCTTTACTGATGGTATACCAGACTTGGAGTATAACATATTCTACATATTACTTTGCTAACGATCTCCATAGAGCATGTTCTGTTTATCTGCATGTATATATCTTCACATCATAGTATTAACGTTTTTTTCTTGTCAAGCCGTCAGATTTCAGTAATGGAAATTTCTTTATATCCTAGCGTACTTTCTATATACATCACTGAACAAGAGCAAGAAGATATAACCGACCCAAGATGTGTATAAGAGAACTACAACTTTACGTTGAAACGAAGGTAGTCGAAAATGGATGGATGATGGTGTTTGTGCCGTCTAATGCAAATCGGAAGATCCAAGCTATGTATTATGATATAGATAGCAAGCAGAACGTCGCGAATACATTCATTAAGAGGAGCGAGTGTGATTGGTCGGGTCATTAGATCGTGAATAGTTGAGCAATGACGTTGTATGTGAAGAGGCAATCAAAGCAATGCGGTGTATCATTAGATGTGGTATCGGGCGGAGATGAATGGGTCGAATGAGGAGGTCAGAAGTCGTCAAGCTGAGGCATAACGCGTGAACGGGGAAGATTCGGGATGTGTCGGAATGTAGAGCTGCCGGGTATACGGGGGCCATAACATGGCCCGGTATGCCGAAGGGTCATAACCTATGACAAGGATACGGGGAAAGAAGGGAGCGGATTTGGGTATGGAGAGGTGTCACGGCGGGAATAAATAGAATCCTGGAGAAGTCCTGAACAAAAGAAGCAGGAGATAGAAGGAGAGCCACGGATCACGAAGGGAGTTCCTCGAGCGCTCTCTTCTCCTGGATCAGGACATTGAGCTCATTTTGACTCCGGTCTCTTGTGCGCGAGCGCGATGCCAGACGGATCTTTGTCCTCCATTCTTGCACCCACACCCACCGCGAGTGCCGCTCCTCGGCCTGGCTTGCTGCTCGTGACGCCGATGATGAGATCATCCTGCGGAGACGATCGCGGGCAAGGATCGGTGCGAGGGAGAGGAAAGACAACAGAACAAGCTTGATGATGATATCGGGCGACGTCAGGACTGACGAGATCGTCTGTGGGGTTGGCGAGGGCGTAGACGCGACAGTCTGGAGAATGTCACCAATCTGACGTAAGAGGAAATAAGGAGACGATTAGTGAGTCCATCGGACACGGTCATTCGCGGTGATCAACGCGTTCTGCTCACCTGACACGTGACGGCCGTCCACGGCAGACAACCAATGAAGCTGCCCAGCATACAGTCGAGCATAGGGACCCCACAGACGCCGCATGCAATGTTTATTCCTGACCATGGGACGACGCCAATGAGTCGAAGCACTGAAAGGCGAACCCAGGCTGATGTCCTCGGTTTCGGCTCGATACCCGGGGTATCTTGATCGGTTTCCGAGTCGGCGCCTAACGCATTACGAGTCATGTCAAGTGCGCGAGGCATCAAATATGCCAAAAAAGGTGCAAGAGGCATCGCGAGCAGCGTTGCACATGCCGAGCCTACAGTGGTGAGGGCGGTAAGGAGAAGTGTCGCGAAGGCTGGTTGGAAAAGAGCTCCAGCGAGGACGTTCTGGTGTGAAAAAAAGACATGTTTTAGAGCTGTTCCGGGCTGTGGCGTGAAGGCACATACCCATATTACACTTCCTGGGATTGACCATGCATGCTTCCAAATAGCAGAGATGGCCATGACACCTAAGACATGGGCCATTGGAGCGAACCCGCTCTGAGAATAACCATGGAGCTCTCTTCCGAGCTGGGCAACATCGGACAGGGTACGTGGCCAAGCAAGAGAAATGGGGAGAGTTGAAAGGCAAAACAGAACAAGAGCAGTAGACACTGGGAATAAGATTATAACAAGGAGGATGGGAGTGTGAATCTAGGAAAAAAAGAGCTTAAGCTTGAGTTCAACAGCGAGATAAGGGGGCAGGAATTATTACAGAAGGAAATCCGTGAAACCAGTCTTGTGGATATGATCGGAGGGAGGGCTTTTCAAGGATCGTTTCTACCACGGTATCGCCCTGTCCGGGGGTGGCCAGCGGAAGGATGAACAGTTCTGTGCTTGATCGAGGAGAGGAACTCGGAGTAGACCAAGACTGAGCGTGTTTTGCGGGAAGATGCATCCAGAGTAAAAATCTAGAGAACACAGCTTCGAGCATTGATGGTGTGGTAGGGGATGGAGGGAGGACGGATGGAGATGGGGAGTGAACGGGGGAGGGAGGGGGAGGGGGCAGGGTTTGAGGCGGAACAAGGATTGAGGCGGAACGACGACGACCGAGACAACGATCTGAATTTGCGAGACTGGTTGAGGAGGCGCGATGACGGGTGGGGGGAGGGGGTGAGAGAGATGCAGACATTGTCGAACAACCCAAGTCCCAACAGTCAAAAAAGAAGCGGGAGAACAGTTCACCGAATGTTCAAAAGTAAGAGACGAGGAAGCTCGGCACGCGACTGACAAATTCACACATGGTCAGCACGGCCAGAGCACGGCCCAGGCATCATGACATCTCCGGCATTGGTCACTCTGTCCCCTGTCTGGGAGACGCTTAGAAAGTATCTATGTATATTTATGTCTTTTCTATCTCCACGGCAAACGCAAGTTACAAAGCTGATCCTGCGATGCCGGTGATCCAATCTCATCGCTGCACAATTCCCAACAGCCAACCTCAGAGTGCTGCATAACATGGCATAGGCATATACATAGAGAAGCAGATGGTATTGTATCTACGCAGAATCCTGCCTCTCCTTTTAGTGTGCAGCTCTCCTGCTCTCCTGGATGATCGTTGAGAGCTCCTCGAGCTTGCGCTTCGAGCGGAGAAGGGTGCCCAGCTATAGTTCCAATACCAATGTATGAGTTCAAAGTACCATAGTAGCACGCAAAAACGCACCCTCTTCTTGGTCAGCTTCCTTGCCTTCTTGTCCTGTAAGCAGCGCGCGTCTGGTGTCAACCCCATGTCTTCTTTCATCCTGCAAAATGACATTACGCACCTTGGAGTTCCTCAACAGCTCCATAACCCGGCGCTCATAAGCGGAGAACCCAGCAACCTCACGGACAACAGACCGCACAAACTTGGTCTTGGTCGACGTAACACCCTTGCGTTGGCTGGGGCGGACAGCTTTGGGGATGGGGGTGGTGGGATGGCCGTGGTTAAGGCCGTAGCGGAGGTCTACAAACGCACGGAATCACGGAAACGAACGGTCAGCCATCGAACAATTCGTGCAGGAAAACTGAGAACTCACTGGAGCGAACCATTTTCTTGCGTCTTGAGGGGGTCGTTGGTTTCGTCGAGAATATTGCACTGGCACTGACTATCAAAGTAGTCACGTGTAACGCTTGTTCGGTGGCTGGGTCCTGTACAGTTCCATCAAACGTATTCCCACATGCATATCTATCTCAAGTTCGATCTTATCTATGTATCTTATCGCATTCATAGTTCGCATACTGGAGTGAGCCCTGTCTATATACAACATATATACGCCGCATGTTATGGAAGGAAAAGCAGAGAAATAGACGAGATTAACAAACATAACCAAAAAGAATGGGCGCAAAAATGTCCTTCAGTGTGCCGTGCCCGCCCATGCCTCTGTCCTCGGTGCCCACTGCCTCACCATCCTCACCTTACCTTCCCCTGGTGAATATCCCGGAAGCTTAGGGTATTCCTGAGGCGTGCGAGGTGCCCCACTCGATGTTGGCGAGGTGCGCGCAGAGTTAATCGGCGTCGGCGGCCGCAGCGATGGCGCAGAAGCATCTGCACGCCGGATCCCATGGTGCTGTTGTCCCTGCATCGGCGTGCCTCCCTCCTCTTCCTCCTCCTCTTCCTCCTCGTCATCATCGTCTTCACCATCTACAGCATCCTAGTAATATATACAAGTTAGAACACGGTAATATGAATGTTGGCTCCTTAACGCACTGGGTCAAAGTCTTCCATCTGCCTATCCTCGTCTTCCTCTTCCTCCTCATCGTCATATTCATCATCCTCGTCGATCCATCGACCCCTCCAATCGACCATTTCGAGCTCATTCGGGGTCTCGGGGCGCAGGCGCAACCAATGCATCCGTGGCCCACTCTTTGCTCGCTCGCTCACCTTAAAGCCGTAAATTCGAGGTACATAGACGTAACCTGCAGCACGCTTCTGGCCACCATGGGGATTGGGGTTGACAAAGGGAGAATTGCGCGAGCTGTTGCTCCCCGTTGCACTCCTAGGAGATAACGGAGATCCAGATGACGGAGCCTTCCAGAAAGGAGCAGGTGCGAGTTCACGGTAAGTTTGGAAGAAGAGGTGGGCGAATGTCGTTCCAAAGAAGGCCCCTATATGTTGGAAACATAGAAATGAGACTCCAGAAAAAAGTAGAGATAAAAGATTGGATATACCGTCAACGCCCTGGAAACGGCTGCTGGGTGGCACGTATATGTCATTACAATTAGGGCAGAATAATTTTACTGTGTCAAGCCCTGGCATATCAGAGCGTCCGCACGGCACAACATTGCAACCAACGCAATACACGCGAGGGCAAGAACCAAAGACTCCGGTTTCATATTTCTCGGCCTAAGCAAAGGAGTTACGCGTGAATGTCAGCCGCGAGTGGCAATGGAACACACAAGGATACCACGCACCATTGCCTGTAAACCCACCCGTGTCAAAATAAATCGCTGGTGCACAAGTCCGTAGAGCATCTCAGCAGACGACTCTACAATCGACACATCCGGGATTTTTGAGGTCTCCTCGTCTTCAGGAGGAATCAAGGTAAGTACTACGGCATGAATAGGGCCTACACGAGGGGAACCCACACCTGGTTCAACGTCTAGCACCATTTCCATCGCTTCTTTCCAGAAAGGCACCATTGTGTTCAGTCCAGTCAGATTAAAGTCATCTTCGATAAAGTCTTCCGTGACCTCGCAGAAGTATTCATGTCCAGGCAGTGAACAAAACCAGCTGATCCAAGTGAGGGTTGAAGTGGGCGTGGAAGAGGCTAGAAGATGAAATATTTCAGACCCGGGGTAAGGGAAGATGACGAAAGAATATTATCGCGAAAGCAATGGAGAAACACGCACTGTAACCCTCTTCCTGCTCTTCCGCTTCCTCCATGATCTCGTCGCCCTCGCCAGTCCCACTGATGGCCTCCTCGTCCTCAAGGGTGGCCTGGGAGTCTTCCGGGGGTAAATGCTGTCTTGAGGACATCGAGACACCGGAGATGGTTGGTCGATGGCCTCAAGGATGTTGTCGATGTCGACAAACGTAAAGCACACTTTCCAACTCCGATCGATCTTTCACGTTTACGTTGCAGCGCGACGGCACAGCGTCAAAGACAATCACGCTACCCACGATCTACTGCTTTGTATTGCAATCGTTATACTAATAGAAACCCTGGCAAATTCTAGTATCCAAATCATTATCGAAACGTACATGTTATTCGCTCTCGTATGGACCCTGCCCAAAAGGATGGTCCTAAAATCACAAGAAGTAGCGCTTGGCCCATTAACCAACTTACCAACGCGTATCTAAAGGCATTCCATCCCTTCAAGTCGCGAAGCTCTGCGGCAAATGTACTAATTGTACTCAAACACCCACAGTATCCGTCTATTAATCCTTGCAGAATTACACACGCATGCGGCGACAGTGGTTGAGGTATACCTTGCAGAATGTGAAATGTACCGAGCAGAGCTGTGGCGAAGGAGTTTGCAGTGAGGGTGCCCAAGGGCAAAGCCTTCATACGGCGATTGAGATATAGCGATAAACAATATCTTGTCAATGTCCCCGGGTACGCGAAAAGAAGAGCGGCGGTGGCTTGGCCACGGTAGCTGGAAGGAAGACGAAAATACGCCGGAAATACGGCCGCATAGCTGAGGATGGCAAAGACACTCAAGCTGTACCGGACTTTCCGAGTCGGAAATGATAACGGCGGAAGACGTCGAGCTATAACGGCTGCAATGCTGTATCCACATGACAGGGATCCGAGGGACAATGTCATCGTAAAAACAGACTTTCCAAGGCCGTCTATAAACTGGGAAACGAAAGGATATCAATTGAGAATGCCTGAATTATTAGAAAGTAACTGACGTCACGAAGGCCACTACGATGGAACTGGCTTGCATTAAGCCAGGACTGAAATATATCCAATTGCCAGCTTGAGAACGTAGTAAGTGAGCCACAAAAACCTGTGTTATAGAATAAGAATCCTTCATCGTTCGTAGCAACTAACGTTTCAACCTGTTGTTAAGGCGGTATAGAGAGGCCCATATCTAGACGAGAGCTTCGGTTAGAATTCTCAAGAGAATCAAGGGATCCGAATACGTACAATTGCCCTAGTGGTTCCTTCAACCTAAGACCAAAGCCCATGATAAAGCAACCAAGTGCTTGCACATAAGCTAACGGGAAGATGCATTCCCCGTCATATGTCGTCAATGCCACCAGCCCCAGCCTAGCAAGAACACCAAAAATCGAAGCAGGAGCAAGGAGAGCCAGAACCGGAAAGGAGAGGGGGTGATAGACTTTTGAGGGCCGAATGCCCTCGTTGGTACTTGGGGGTCTGTCAATGTTCTCTGCTGCCTCTGTAACAGGCGCATCTTGGACAGAAGAGTCCTGCGTCGCAGTCGTGACATTCTTCACGGATTGAAAATCGGACGGCTGCTCGATGGCTTCTGTAGCCTTTTTCTGAAGGTCTTCAACAGAAGAGCGGATAGATAACTCTGTAGATTGTAGCATCTGGCCATCTTCTGGAACACCATCCACTTTGGATTTCTTCATGAGCCAGCGCTTAAGCTTCAGCGGCTGGAGATCTGTGTCATGGATAGTAGGTTAGTATCGCGTCTCCGTTGAGTTTCCGTGAAAGGGTTCTTGAACAGCCACCGATCACAATCCTGAGCTGTTCACTATTTATAGAAGAGCAAACAACCTTTTGAGTATGAAGCTGGTGTGAACTACGCGAGGTCTCGAGAACTACTTAGCTGTAATAAAATATATTTACTCATCAACTTCCAGGAGAAACCGACTTACTCGCAACCCTCAAATTCCAGTATTTGATTCACATTATAAATCACATGTATGTTGTCACTAAACGAATTTTTTTCGATTCCGGCCATGATTGACAGTGGGAGTGCCTTTCACATAGTCCGAACGTGTGGTAATAAAATCCAGTCAACTGGAATTTCTAGGCTGATCACATCGTCTTAACATTCTGTCACGACAATCGGGTCCGCGCGCAGCTATACTGCGTTTAGCAACATTTTCACAAGTATACTGTCTCTCCAGCCTCCAGGTGCGCCGAATGATGGAACCTTCGTTGAAGTTAGAACCATTGGTACATGAGACTGTATATATTTTTAGCGCTTATAATATTCGTTCCCTCGTTTTTTTAACTGCTAAGGAGTATGCATTCAGCTTTCTAACCGAGGAGAAATGGCACTTGCGCACCATCCATAATCCGACAAGAGTTACGTAGTCCATGGCTCTGTCGAGATCAAACTTCTCACCGGCCTATCTTGCAATGGAGTATCTTCTCCGTAGCTGGCAGCTTCTTCTCGTTACTACTGCGGACAAGCATGCTGCGCGACGTTATCTTGGGCGAATCATGTCGAGATCGTTTGAACTTGTATCTCACAAATCCCTTGCAATGGGCCTTCCCTTCCCCCTGGGTTTGCCTGGATATCTTGTAATGTGGACTGTTCGATGTCATCAGACCCGCAGCTGTACCTCATGTTACTTCATTTGTTACAGAGGATACAAGTTAGCTATGTATTATGCTGAGTGATCTGGGGCTTAGTTGGAATTGCAAAATACTTACTTGATTAGCACGTGCGGTTCCTTCCTCAGAAGTACTACCGCCAGTACGGGGGTATATTTGCAGACAAAATTGCAGGCCTTGGAGGTTTAAGTTTGTGTGATTCGGAAACCTCGCGTCGGGGAATCGGAATGCCGGACATCACTTCAGGATGAGTCGGCAGCGCACGAAAGTGCGACACCATACATATGTCACCTATAGACACTTTTCGGAAGCAGAACTAAAGTGTCGTAAGATCAATGTTCTGAATTTCAAGCTAAAGCCACTGTAACAGCATATAGCTTATGAGCCGGATATGATTGACTGCCATGCCGTGAGATTCTAGAAACCGGTCATTAAGGATTCGAAGTTGAAGTCTGGCAATTACAGAAAGGAATCCAGCCGAAGCTAGAACGAGTATCGAGGCTTTGAAATTTGAAGTGAAGCTTTGGAGAACAACAGGACTGAGCAGGAAGAATAGCATATTAATGTAGAGCATTATAGGAGAGTAACTCTAGAAAAATAAATTTCCAGTCCGCAGCGTAAAGAGCAGAATACAACATGAACCGTACGTATTTAATCATCCCAAAGAATCGCGTTCGTTCCCACCAAACGAATGGCGGAGTCATGTCAGAAAGAAGCGAAGCTCACTCCCGTCTATGCACCACGAAGGAGCACAGGAGAAGCATTATATCCTTCATCTGCGTACAGAGTAGTCTGGGTCCTCGCCATTAGGCCAGTCAACGTCGAGCACTTGTTACCGGCCTTGGTTGTAGATAGACCGTGTTGTAAGATGAAGAAAATAAAACGAAGAAACAACCGAGGTATAGGCGTTTGTTCAGGGCCGGTGTTTATGATGTGACCCGTCACGCTCGTTGGTTCCTGTTCACGTACACACGCTTACATTTACGGATCAGTGCACTTGTCTGTTGAATATAACAAATCTCATTCTCCAATGGGGCACCCACTACTCTCTTTACGAGATCCCTGAGGGAGGCGCCTAGTCGTTCCATATCACACCTTAATATCTCATATCGATTCATTTGCGCCCCCCGTCAAAGCCCATTAAACTCTATCCTCTTCCTCATATTCGCCCACGGGAACACGCTCGTTTTGAAGTGCTATCCTACCCTCCTCGTCACTGAAGATAGACATACGCATAATGCGACCCACCTCTGCAATCCCAGACTTTTATTACTTCTGTTTTGCGGCCTATGAGCCATTTCTGACTACGATGGGCTTTATCGGAACTTGGATGTACGTGCTCAACTGAAAGATAATGTTCACCCGCGATATCTGACATATATTCTTTAATTACAGTGACCCAACTACTGTGAGCACTGCAGCTCGATTTTAAAGTTCCGGTCTGCTCACTAGTCTGATAGACGCATAATGCACAGGCCCCATGGCCTTCTGGATCGCCTGCGCCTGAAGTACTGCCGCGAGCATCACTGGTGACAACAATTCAACTCGCGCACGTCTGTGCATTGATTGGCGTCATAAACTTCTTCGTCCTTTCTGCCGCCCGTAAACACCTTCCGGACAATCCTGCGCTGCAGGAAAAGCTTATCTTTTCTCTGCTCACGCCACTTCTCGTGGGGGATATTTTTCACCTTTACGTGACGCTGTGGGCTCTGGGAGATGAGAAATGGGACTTCTATAACTGGAGCCCTATGCTGTGGACAACTATACTCCTGGGCCTCACCCTAATGATACCACGCATCATGTGGCATTTAGGAATAGGGCGATACGTGGATAAGAGGGATGGAAACTACCCAAAAAATTACGTGGAACGCGATATTCGCGTTAATGGCACGAAGAGATGAGCGACATTTTGATTGTTATGTGCATTTCATATTGGGACTATGGGAACTATGGGACTCCTACAAGGCTGCCGACGCTTAACGAGCACGAATGAAAGGGATGCAACATTACTATAGTTTTTATATCATGTACATGGGTGATAATCTGGAGTAAAGTGGTATTGTCGCTCACTGACCCCCTATAACTACAAACTTTCTCGTTCCTTCACAGTAACATAGATAGACTCCGCGGAAAATAGAATCAAAAAATGATAAATAATAGTTCCGTCTGTCCTCAGTATGGAGCGTGAACGATGGCAGAACGGGACTGTAAGGTACCAAGTGGCGCTGCAAGAGATTGACGGGTCGGCTTCTTCAAATTCTTCTTGTTTATAGCGAGGACATTATTGTCTAGCGCAACAATCTGATAAAGTTAAATGAGTCACGGCATTACACAGGCACAACATGACAGAATGAAGGAAATGCGCACAATCTCCTTGTCATCTCCGAACTTAAAGTTGTCTTGGACAACGTGATCTTCATATTTCTTAATCTCGTATTTATCAAGATGGCCTTTCTTGACTTTCGCAAAGTCCCATGCGACGACGAATTGTCCAGTAGATGTGACAATAGCGTTCTCGACTTGACCTTCACCTTGGTTGAATCTGGATATAGCACGTGAGTAACAATGAATGGCACAGGCAGAATAAAAAAACTACCTGGCTGGAGTAAAAGAGACACTGTGGCCCATGTATGCGACATGTTCGGCACGGAGTTGAAGACGGCGAGGGATGGGTTTCGATGTCGCAGGGAAGCTGCGATCAAAGCCGAGTTGTCCTGCGTATCGTCCTTCGCCAATGAGTGTGTCGATCAATAGTAGATATGTCTTGGTAGTCGCCACGATATACCGCCCATCTGCAGTGACATCGATACCGAGGATGGGATCTCCCAGCGGTGGAAGTGCAGTTTTGGCATTCTTTCCAATGCTATCGAACAAGCGAATATCACCCTTCTCGCTCGCAACGGCAAGCTTTCCAGCTGCAGTTGTGGCGACTCCAGAGAACTTGTTCTTGCTGACATACTGTTTGTACTGGCTCTCCACCATTTTCGTACCAGATACGCGAGGATCAATTCGGAAAAGGGCATTATGAGACGTTCCGACTAGAGTCTGCTCACGAGTTGTGGGAGCAAATTTGTTGTCAGGGGCGATGTGATCGACAGTGATATCGTCGTGCACTTTCCATTCCTCTACAACCTTGCCGCGCTCGATATCCATGCTATAGAGCGAATTCGGGTCGGTAGGGTTCATTAATACCATCTTCGTGTCTTGGTCATGCAACATAACCTGCGAGAAATAAATTTCAGTAAGTACGTGATGTGATTGATATTGCGAATACGAACATGTTTGGGCTTGAATTCTTTTCCTTTCATTGTGGCGATCTTACTGATGGTCGCATAGTACTTCACTGAATTATCTGCAGAATGATTGAAGACGCCGATGTTGTTTCCGCGGACGACGTAAGACCTATCTCCCTTGTAGCCGACGGTAAGTTGGGAGTTACGCTCGCCCTTGGCAAGAGCAGGAGGTAAACCTTCATCTTCTTGCTCAGAGTCATCGCTTGCTTCTATCAATTTGAATTAGCATCAGCCATAGAAATCGGTAAAGGCAGAGGAAATACACCTTCATCAGGATCCAGCTCTGACAAAACTTCCTCTTCATCCTCTTCGTCGTCTGAAACATCTTTCATCTCTACGTCCTCCATAGAACTCATCACGTATCGTTGCTCCTCAGGCTGGACGGTTTATAAGTAAGCTCTTGGTTTGGGTGAATAGCAAATAATATGACCTTGGCTTTTCCCCATGCCATTTGGTGAAGCGATTGCCACAAACACGTAGTAAACGTCTCTACTACCACCGCGAAGTCCTCTTTGGTTGCAAATCTTAACAGCCAGCTACTCTGCGAACCGTCGTCGCCCAGATGGTTCCATGTGAGCGAGTGTATATTGTGAGACAATTTCTGGTTCATGTCTGTTGATATTCTATGCGCCAAGACCACAGAGTTGTCGATCGACGCAGTAAGCCAGTATGTGAAGTTCGCATCCTTTTGCTGCAGGATTCTAGCTATGACGATCCCTTGGTTATCGAAGTCCGCTTTCTCGAAATCCCACAGATATAATTCAGCTTCCTGCTCAACGAGTATATCCATAGATGACATAAATGACGTATCCTCGACAGTGTGCCGAGGAGCTTCTTCCACTTCATTCTGAGGGGGAGAGGGAGTTGGTTCCTCTGAAACGGAGAGCACCTGCATGTTGGAAGTCAGGGAAGAAGGATCAGGATTGGCAGCCACTTTGCGTCGTGGATTGGGTTTCGGCTTTGAAGCAGGTGGGCTAGAGTATAATAACAACAATTAGCGCAATTTCACATGATGGAATAGGCAAACTTACTGCCAAATAAACTCCTCGAAATCCGTGTCCGTTGTTGTGTCTGCACTCTTCTTATACTTGCGTTCGTACATGGCCCGGTACATACACGTCTCGAAAAAAGCTCTTGTAGGCTCATTAGTCCCCGGGGCAACGTATTCATAGAATTCATCAACATCTCCGTGAAGGTCACGCCATAAGAAGGTTGGTTCGCCATCTGTTTCGCCAGTGCGGAAGTCGAGCTCTTCACTGATAAGGAACACTCTTTCTTCGTCGGCTGAGATGTACATTAGCTGACTGCGATGTCGATTGGTCACAATAATCTACACACTCACTTTCGTCCTCATCCTCCAGCAACTCTTGATCGCCGTCTTCATATACCCTAGTTATCACCAGCTGGAAATTGTGTTCGAGTGAGGGCACGCGGCGAATAGTTGCCATAGCATCATTATATCTAATGGGGCCTGTTATACTTCGATAGCTTCATAGGGTGGTCAGAGGTTCATACATGCATTCCCTTGAGGAGCGAATATTGCCTGGGCGAACAAGATATAGTTGCCCTGCAAGCCAAAAGGTGAGAGATTGGAAATGAAAGTCGGCATCACACATACCAGTAGATATCTTCACAACTTCAGCAGCATTGGGATCCTCTGTGGCATTAGAGTTAACGTTAATCCAGGCAAGACGTAGAAAAGTTCACGAACGCCAGACTTTGCCAATGACTGGGTGATCGATCAAAGGTCAGCGGAGTAAGGTAAGGGAATATGTTTGCTTACGGCTTCTGAATATATTCATGATGGACTCGACAGTGCAATGTTACAGCAGAATGAGATACAAGCAGCTATCAGTGCGGTGCCGCTGTGGAGACAAACACCCTTTGACTCTGAGGGACCCTGAGCTTCACGTCGTGACGTAGGTCACGGTACATAGACGCGGTCACGATCACGGGGTCGAGGAAGTGCACGGGCCTCATTTCCATTGCCAAAGGAGGTCCTAAGTTATGAAGTTGAAGTGACCGTTGTAACTTGCCCTCTCAAAATTGCAACAGCCATTTTCGTATCCACACCCTCCGATGGCTGAATCAACACCCCCCCGTCCGTCTTCGTCATCTCCCTTTTCGTCTCCCAGTACACTCCCAAGTGAACCTTTTCTCTCGCACAATATTGCCTTGCATTTGCAGTAGGAGCTGATCTTGACATGCAGGTCAACCGGGGCGTCCTTTTACCCCCTCGCCTCTCAACGCTGATTCTTACAATGACTCTAGTTTCCGTATGACCGGAGAGGTCTGTATATCGCACTTAATATCTTTCTCTGTCACCACTGAAATGTGATACACTAGTTTATAGCAAATGATTCACCGACATCAACATTCTCAGAAACAAATTCCACTGGTATTCGACTTGATCCCTCGCGATCAACATTCCGCAACGTCCTTGCATCTGGCACTCCTAGCAGACAAACACGAGTCCGCTCCGACCCGTCATTGCTCACCTGTTTCGATCCGGCAGACAAGGAACTCTACGATCTTTGGGCAACGAAGAAATGATCTGCCCCGTCCATTTACCTTTTTCCCTTGCTGTTTCCCCTTTATCGTTTATATATCATTGTTTTCACTCTCAATCGGGCTCTATGCTTTTGCGGTCAACGAAGAAGTTACTACTCTCACTAACTTTCAAGCTCGCTCTATTTACGCTGCAGCAGTTAAAATTCATGCAACGCCCACATGTACAGGCTATGAGCATAGCATGTATCGTAACTACTTCCGTACCGTCTTCGGCGAAATCACCTCGGGCATCTCGGAGTATTCCTCATAGAGCCATGTGAAGCCCACGATCCGGCCGCCGTAGCATGAACAACATGACACACCGACAGATTGTTATCCATAATCAGAAATAACTTCCAATAAGTATGGATGATGTGAGTGCTGGCCGAGAATTGGTAAATCTCCTCTCATCTCTTGACCACCATGGTCGGTACTGGCAGATCATACTCATGCTCTTTACTCCTATTCATTCTTTTCGCTGTATGTCCAGTTTTTGCTCGCACCGACCATGAAATATCTCCCCCGGCAGACCCCTTCGCAGACCCTCGAAACGATCCCTTTAATCCTCTGAGATATATTGCCTCTAATGCTTTGACAGGAATTGCCTTTTGTGAGCCTTTCTCTCCGTTGCATATAAGAGTATATTTACGTATTTTTTTTAGCTCTGCTTATGCTTGTAGCTTGCCTACAGTCATGGTTTATTAGAATATGGGGAGCGAAATGGATGTTATCCATGGTAATTGGAGCGTATAGTATGTGTTAACCAATTCTATTTAAGAATCCTGCTAAAGGCATCCCGCAGCTTTCTCTTTCGGGATTGGAATTCGCTTCGGCTTGCATGTTCACCCAGAATCGAAGGGATTATACATAATTGAATACCTCTTTGTGGTACTTTCCGTAAGTTGCTGCCTTGAGGATATTGGTATGCAAGCTGATTACCGTCACATCAGCCATGCGCATTCATTGCTGCAGACTATGTTCTCCTCGGTCGCCTCGCCAGACAACTCCGCGCTGACGAATACCTCCTTGTGTCTCCTCGACGAATAACGCTTGTCTTCATCTCATCGGATATCACAACATTTCTTATCCAGGTATCTACGTTGTTATTTTTTTTTGCGTGTTTAAACCCATTTATGTATCTGATATAGGCCATTGGAGGTGCTATGTCTGCTTCAGCGAACGATCCTCAGCGTGCTTTAATTGGCTCCCGGGTCAGCTCTTGTTGTTACGCCGCTTGCATTAGATATTGATGAGACTTTAGGTATTCCTCGCGGGCTTGGTGGCTCAGCTTCTGTCTTTCATTGTATTCACGGTTCTTTATGTGGCGTTCCTGTATCGCCTTCAGCGGGATCGTTCAAACAGATGGGAAAAGCGTGGAGATAAGCCTTGGTACAGCAGCCTACGTACTTTAGCTGCAGCTTTGCTTGTCAGCTGTGTAGGAATTCTGGTGAATATTTTTAGCGTCCATCTTTCTCCTCAGTTTTGACTTACAATGGATTCCTAGATCCGGTCTGTATTCCGTGTCGTAGAGCTATCGCAAGGCTTCCATGGTAGCCTCGCCACGTCGGAGCCTTTTTTCTACGGATTAGATACCCTTCCACTTTTTATTGCGATTGCCATATACGTACCGTTTTGGCCAGGAAGATTCATTTCTTCTGAACCCGATGTATTAGATGCATCTTCCAAGGAAGTTGAACACGGTGTGAGAGCTTGACTCTGCTAACAGTGGACAGTACGTAGATGACGATACATTACCATTCCGGCTTATATATTGCTTTGCTTTGCTATGTTTTTGATTCTTCTGGGATTAGGGATTATACTCATGGAATATTAATTTTAACTACGAGTTGATAAAATACGCTTGGCTCATAGTGAGGACCATGCTTTACATGCTGCATTCTGCTGGGTTCAAGCATCATGTTCAATTAAACACAAAGTACAGGCCTGCCATATCATAACTACTCAGTCATGTAGGTGTACATTCAATGTACTGGCAACGCACTTGGGCATGAAACGCCGAGGCTAAAGAGTGAAGTACTTCACAAACCACTGAGAAAATCTGTTAACCCTCCAACCTGACCGTCGGATTTCCTAAGTCGTTCCGCCTCTTCCTTCTGTCGGTTTCGCGCGAGCAAATCCTGCAGGCCCGACTTCTTTTTTGGCCTGGATTTAGACTGGCGACGAATTGAGGTGTTCATCTCGTCAGAAGATGGGGCAGGCGATTGCTGAACCCATGATGGCAGGTCTGCTGGCTTCTTAGTTGACGTGGGCAAGTAAGATCGATCGAGTGAAAAACGAGACAGAGGCGCATCCATAACATCCTGCTGTGACTTAGTCATCGATACTTCCGAATTCCCTCTAGAAGAGATCGTATTGGTAGGGTAAAGTGTCGGAGGGGTTCTGGTTGGAAACGACGCGATGTTCACTTTCTCCACAGTAGCATCATCTACGGCATGACACCTTCCGCAGGTTTTTCGAAGAACTTGAACTTTGGAACCTTTCGGCTGCCTCGACCGAAACGTTCTGACCTTGCCATTGCGATTATCGGCAAACATGTTTGAACCGCACTTAGTACACACAGATCGAATCGAAGGCGACTGGTCTGAGTTGTTGAATCGAAGACGAACACGTGTGGTGTGTAATGCGGCGAGGGCAGGAGAAGCGGGAAGGAGAGCATAGGGTAGAACTTCCTGAAACCTGGCCGTTACATCTGCTGCGAATGTGTCGTCCATGCACGCAGCACTGGCAGAGACGATTCGGAGTGGTTCATGCTGAAGGGCAATTTGCACACACGTGAGTCCATCGCGTCGCGTAAAGTTTGTATGAGTTTGGATGGAAAGCTATTGTCTTCCAGGAAAGGCAAGTGTTGTACAAAGCTCCCGTTGCACAATACATACATACATACCTCTTGGTCAACATCTATTGTTTCTGCTGGTAGAGAACAAAGGATAAAATGCACTTGCGACGGGGTCTTTTACACTTTGTCTTTAAGTCTGCACGGGCCCTTATCACTCCTCTCTTCTCCAGACATCCATCATCATGCTTACCACTACAAAGCCTCGTTCGCAGACACCACGCGCATCCCACACACCTCAATATCCTCCTATATCATATCCACTCAGCTCCAACCGTTCTTCTCAGTCAACCATTGTCCCTCTTGCCCCCGCTTCTCCCCCGAAGACGCCACCCCACGGCCGGAGGCCTTCAATTTCGAATACGATGCATTGGTTGTCACGTAGCTCGACCCAATCTTCGTCTTCTCCGTCTTACTCTCCGTCGAAGCCGACTCGCATCTCGGAACCGAAGCTCGTTCGGTCTATCGAACTCTTAGCCCAGCCACGGACTGGGGTGCTAGGTGCAGGCGCTACTGTTGTCCGAACCCCGGATGAGGCACTTCGGGAAACAGGCGTACGTCTCACGTACGACGGGAAAGCAAGCGAGCCTGCAAGAGAAAATGCTGCTAAATTGAAGACGCTGGCGTCCAAAGACCTGCAAGCAGCCGCAGATGACCTCCCTTCCCCTCCTAACAGCCCCCCGCTTCCTCCCCTACCGATGCCGGAGGATGACGAGGAAGAAATCCTTGAGGTAGAGACCGAGTCGGTAAAGTTTCCTCCGTGTCCAACACGTGCACCACTGCCTCCTCCTGTCCCGCAGCATTCAGCCTTGCGTCCATCGCTGAAAAGGAGGTCCAGCTCCAACGCTGCTGCCGATGAGCCACACAACATTCCCTCCTTACCCGTTAATGTCCCTACTACGCCGGTACCGCCACCTTTTAGACCTCTCCTTGTCTCAGAATTGTCGAGCGGTGTTATCGATCCGTCGAAGGTTATTGTGACATTGGAAACATGCACGACAACCTATCGGACGACTCTCGACACTATCAATTCCCGCTCATCTCACCTGTCCAGCTATATATCGTCACTGCTATCGAGAAACAGAAGCAATTCCACCGCATCTTCCGTTTATTCTACCGCAAGTGACGATATGGAGGCCTATAGACATCATTTATCTTCTCAGGGCTTTCTGGCCCATACATCATCTAATATTCACGTGTTTCTTGACCGGCCAAGTGCTCCGTAAGTCTTTCTAGTAGATATACGTTAACAATTACTAATTTTATTTAGGTATGCGCATATTCTGAGCTATCTACGTTCGTCCATTGGAACTCCAGATTGTCCTGAGATACTCCCTCGTGCGGTGCAGCTGCATTCCTCCTCTAATTCTCGTTTCGAGGCACTCGTTGAACTTCGTGACGAAGCCGCATATCTCAAACTCGATGGTCTTCATAAACTATGTGCAGACGAGATTCGTCTTCGACACGGACCGCGACTGCATACACGCGGTAACAGCAGTGCCAGCACCGCTGGTTCGGTGCATAGTCTGCATGCGTCTGTGTATAGCTTGCACACACTCATGGAGCGTGTGGAAAGCGACATACGATCGCCAGAGCGTGCTCGTTCCGACTCTACTGGATCCCAGAAGAGCACAAAAGGAGCAAGGAGCCAGCCAGTTTCAATTCCGGCACGATCACCACCTACTCCTCAGTCTTGGGAAGGTCCTCGTAGTAGGAGTCGCGATCGCCATAGCCCCTCGAGGTCTCCTCCAGCTGGCTGGATATGAGATAAGCCTCCCGGAGCTAATTTAATTACGCTCGGCATTTTCAGTAGTACTTATGTGTATAGTGTGGACTTTTTCTAAGAGGCGGCGGTTGATTAAGTTCTGCTGTACAACGATTATTACCATTCCATACTTACACACATTCCTTGTGCTTACGATACATTCACACTCCCTCGATAATGTACATCTCGCCTCCGCCTGCAGGTGTTTAATGACTGACAGAATCTTTCCACCAATCAAACGCGGTTGAGCGACTCCCTTTTACGTGTTGTGGTGCATAATCATAAGTATGTTATTGTGTAAATTTCACGTCAAAAGACGGAATACATGAATGCATGACGAAGTACAAGGGTTTCAAAGTTATTTCAAAGCCGGGAACGGGGACCATTACACAGAAAGGAAGGCGACTACCAATGGGATAGCAGTCAAGGTAAGTCGGTATGTAAGAACTTGGGTGGACGGCATAGAAGAATTAGTCATAGATATCACAGCAACATTATGAATGACGGAATCAGTAGCTGAGCTTATTTCTTCTGTTCAGCAGTGGCGTATGGGTTCACACTGTACACTTTGATGACGGGTGGGCTCTTGGTCAAATCAGCAGTGACGATCACCTTTTATAGAATATGTAAGTAGTGGGTAAAACTGATGGTCAGCTTTCAGGCTTACCGGGACGGTCATCAATTCGCGTATGTCCTGAATCTTATGGCCAGAGGAGGTAGTCCTCAAGCCTTCAAACTCAGGCTTGACCTTCGCAGTGGAAAGTAAACGCTGCTTTGACGTCTCCTGTACCTGCTGGTCATTATCGCTGCGACCTAAGACGATCTCATCTTCATCGGCATCATCTTCATCGAAAAGAGCCTTCTCGTCGTGTACAGAGCGAGACGCGACTTCCATTTTCTGTGCATGATGTTCGGCATTTTGCTTTACTTTCTTCAAATGCTCATCGTCGCTATTCTCGGCTAGCCAGCTGATCACATCTCGGTCAGACCAGTAGATCTGAAGAGTGTGAGTATGTTCGTCGTAAACATGATTCTGGAGCAAATGATAAGATAGCAGTTGCATTTCGAGCAGAAATCACTCACGTCAATAGGCATTTGATCAACATGCACGCGCTTTTCGATACCGAACTCTGGTACCAACACATCGAAGGCAGCATCCAGAACACCTACCACCTTGGCTTGACGGATGACAGGCCCAAATCGATGTGTAAGGTCAGAGATCAGAACGCAGAGGAAAAGATGAGCTGATTGTTCTTCAGCAAGGGTAGCCGAATCACGTTTGCTACGATATAATATTAATTCTCCAAATATTTCACTTGACTGAGTTACTTACATGTTGCACTGTTGCGCTACCTTTGCAACAGCGTCGCGGTCCATCGTGAACTTAACGTCGGCTAAAGGTATCCAGGTTAGCTAACGAAATAGCACAATAGCATAGTGCAATTACCTCCACCCTGCAAGATAGCCTCTAGTTGACGATGAACAAGGAGGTCGGCATATCGCCTAATAGGCGATGTGAAGTGGGTGTAAAGGGGCGTGTTCAAAGCATAATGGCCGTATTTGGCAATATCAAGCATTCCTGCGCAGAAATACTTTGCCCGCTGTGTGGCTTTGAATGATAGCAATTCTAGAAGCTTTCGAGCGGTAGGGTCTTGAATAGCTTCGAAGGACTTCATGAGAGCACCAGAAGATGACGTATCCATAGTATATCCTAGGCGTTCAGCCCGCTCTTTGAAAGTGTTCTAATAAAATAAATCAGCACTTACGTAGCAGAGATATTTGGGAGGTGCTTACTAGACGACGCTCAATTGGCGTATCATGGCGTCGGAGAAGGGCTTGCTCGGGAAGGTGGACCGCAACATGTTGCGCAACCGAAATGTTAGTCAACAGCATGAACTAAACAAATACCATAGTTTAGCACATAGAACTTGAACAGTAGAGTATAATAATGAATGTACTTCTTCAATTAAGAAATTGGCCTCGTTGCGTTCATACTGACCACAGTCCACAGGCATGCCGCTGTCATCTAATTTGAAGGAGAGGCGAAGTGACTCCAGGCTAAGCGTGCCACTCTGGAAGCGCTGGTCTCGCAACTTCTTGGCTAGAGCTTGCAGAATCTTAATATCTTGCTGGATATCTGCGACATTATGTTCCGCGGCCACTGCAACATCGCCTAAGATTTTGCCATCGATAACATTTTGCGCGTCCTGATATGCAAGCTTCGCTGCGGAACTAAGATCGCAGGCGTGAGCTTGAATCAGAGGTTTGATGTTAGAATAACATACCGAATGACAGTTTTGCCAAACCACTTCTTTAGAACCTTGGCGTCACTGTTGATGGTGAACATAACAGAAAACGCGAGTCTCTCCTGCCCTGGTACCAAGCTGCAAAGCTGCTCGCTCAAGGCAGGCGGAAGCATAGGCACAGCACGTTGAACAAGATAGACACTTGTGGCGCGCTTCCTTGCATCTCGATCTAAAGCAGTGTTTGGCTTCACGAAATAGGAGACATCGGCAATGTGAACCCCAACTTCATAGGTCCCGTCTTCATTTTGCTTAACGGAGACAGCATCGTCTAAGTCTTTCGCCGTCTCGGGATCGATGGTAAAGATTCTCTCTCCACGCAGGTCCTTACGAGCTTCTAATTCCCGTTCAGGAATGCTAAACGTAATAAAGTTATATCTTGCAAAGACACGAGTTGAAAAAGAGAACATACGTCCACGGTAGAGGAGGTAAGCATTTTAAGACATTCTCGGTGAAGTCCTCAGTTGGGAAATTACAATCCTTGAGCAAAGCGCTTGTCTCAACTTCGATATCACCGATAGGTCCAAGTTCTTCTACCAATGTGCCGAAGGGATGAAGCGAACTTATGGGCTAAAAGCAACTTTAGATCCGGGGGATTATAGAAGCACAAGGAATACGTACATGGCGCTTAATGCAAGCAACAAACAGCTTATTAACATAAGCCTCTGAGTTTTGGACAAAATCGGGAGGAGCTTGCTCAGTTGGAATGGCAATGAGAGGGACCCGTTTATCGGTGGGTTTGAACCAAACAATCTTAGGGCGTTCAATAGGGCCGCGGCGGGGTTCATCACCACGATCTCCTTCACGCTCGCGGCGTTCAGCCTCCTGCTTCTCCTTCGTAGCAGCGGACGAAGGACGGAGAAGTCCCAGAGTGCCAGAGAAGAGCTGTCCTGGCATCCGCTCTACAACTGCCACTACATGTCCAGCGAACTGCGGCTTGACTTCATCTGTAACCCTAAAAATATACGATTGAGTGAACTTCTCAGAGGCGAAATTATAGAAAAGAATGCATACTCTTCATCTTCAAATAACATGAGGCCCTGCCCCTCCACTTCAACGTCGTCCTTCTTCTTATCATCCTTACGACCAGTATTGTTAGACTTCAAGTCATAAGCGGCATTCTCTTCCTTCTTCCGCTTCTTCTCCTCCTTCTCTTTCTTCGTACCCCAAACTTCGTCAACATCAAGGAGCTCGACCGCGACAATGTCGCCTTCGAGAGCACGGTTGCGATCTTTAGACCCGCAGATATAGATATCTGCATCGAGAACCTCGGTAGCAACGTATGCATCTGATCGATTGCGCTTGTTGACTCGCAAAATGCCAACTACGAGCTTTCCTGCGGCGAGAAGCGGGGGCAAAGAAGCCTGAGGAAGATAGGGAGCGAAGAGAGATTTACGCTGAGGCTGGCTTGACTGCTGCTGGAGCTGTGACTGGAATTGCTGCTGTTGCTGCTGCAACAAATTGATTCCGCCGAGACCTAAGCCCATCATATTGGCGGCCATCATGTTCGGAAGCATATTCGGGAAACTGAAAGACGGCATCTTATGGTGGTGGCCACCAGCAGCTGCACGGAATTGCTGCAGACTTTGGAGCTGAGCTTGAGCTTGAGCAAGGTCAGCAGCAAACGCATTGTTGCCTTGTACTCCCCCCACACCACCGTCTGAAAAAATAAATAAAGTAAATCACCAGATCGTTGATGTACGATATTAGCACGTACTGATGCGCCAACTAGAGTCAGCTCTTGAAGCCTGCCTCGAATGTCCACCGAGGCCAGGAGGTGCAAAACCGTCATCAAATCCTTCTTGCTGAACATACGGACTGCCATAGCTGATGGATCCTGCTCCAGGCTGTCCACCTGTCTTATTGACAACGTTCACACTGTGTCTGCGCCCATGACCACGAGGAACACCGGGCTGTTGACTCTCAAGGCCAAGACCAAGGCCACTCATGTTTCCGAACTGCCCCATAGGGTTCTGAATGCCACCGAAACTGGCTCCAGCACCTGGGGACATGGGTAAGGTGCTTTGGACACGTCTATGCGCAGAGCGATTAGGAGCAAGCCCTGCAGTTTGGAAAGACAGAACTGAGTTTGATGCGAGCTGCTGCTGGTAGAGAGCTTGTTGCTGCTGCTGAAGGGCTTCAATCTGGCTTTGAATGGCAATCTGTAAGGTATTTAGCTACGAGCTTGGAATATAATGCCTTAGCAATGCATACCTGTTCAGCCATAATACCAGTTATTTCTCCGCTTTCCGTCTTCCTGTGGCCTTGGTCTGCGGTGGGCGCGTCAGGCTGGTAAGTTGGCTGTTGCTGCTGGGGGAATTGGAATCCGACATCTTCCTCGTTGATAGGGGGGCCCATTGGGCCACCGCTGCGTTTACGAGCTCCAAACATGAAGCCTGGAGCAAGCTGAGGACGGCCGGTGGGTCCAACTGCATCACCTTGCTCCTGCTGGGCAGCCAAGGCAGCAAAGCGAGGGGCCATGAAACTCTGAGATTGAGCGCGAGGCTGATGGCCAGCCTGAGGATAATAGCGCTCTTGGATTTCACCTTCTTCGAAAGGAGCACTCCCTTCCTCGACGTCCTCTATCATCGCTCCGAGATGCGGAGAGAATGAATTAAAGTTACCCGAGAGGCCGGAATTGCCCAGCGAAGCTGCTTTACGATGCCTCTGATCAGGATTCGTAGCAGAGAATTGTGCACCAGTGGGCTGGAAAGCTGGCGCTTGCGGGGTAAGGTTAGGGTGCCCCTGAGCGCCAGGCATGGTGAACGTGTTGCCGGGCTGCGGAATAGGTGATGTAGTCTTCAAATCTGCAATAACCCTCTGAAGGGAGGAGAGTGCGTCGCTTGATTCCTTGCTCGGAGTAGGGGCTGCGGGTGCAGAGGAAGAAGGTTGTTTGGCCTGCCCCTGATCTCGAGAGTTCGAGTTACGTCCTCCTTGAGAAGAGGGTGCGCCCTTGCGATGAGCGGAACCACGACCTCCAGCCTGTTGGTTCTTGTTACGCTGGTCGGGCTTCTTACCACCCTCGGAACCTTTCTTGGAGGTAGCGTCAGACCCCAACTCAGCGGTAGCCGGAGTAGTTGAGGCGTTCGCGGAAGGCGCCTTCTTGTTGTTGGACCTAGAAGAAGGCCTCGGGCCGCCTTGAGTAGTCGCACCGCCGCCACCCGCCCCCGAGTTGGTAGAGTTGGATGGGTTGCGCTTGGGCCCGCGGCTATTACCAGAAGTGGGCTTCTTCTCGTCCTTCTTGGACTGAGGTTGAGTTTGTGGCGTAATATCGTCGGTCATGTCGTTCGTAACGTATTTAAACGGGAAAGGATTAAGAGTTATGGAATCTTTTTGTGGTTTTAAATTTCAAAGGGTCAAGGTCTCGTCTAACCACGTTGCATCATCATGAGCGTACTGCGGGGCGAAACGGAATTAAAGAGTGCTTCAACTGACCTGGAAGTTGGATGTGACTGTGTATTGGACGGCTTTGCCCTGTAGGGCGAGTGAGGGGAAAGAATGCGGGTAGGGTCTTATCGGTGGTAGGTGTTGAAAATGAAGGACGCTTGATGGTCTCCAGCGTCGCCAGGATTGGGACTTGGCAGCCTTGTCGTATTCTTCCCACGATCAGTGTGTGCTTCCGAATGTTCCTGGATGCAGAACCTCCTCTGACTCTGCATGAGGTCTATGGCTCACCACAACTCACGTTCTCGTCGCCGTTCTGCATGCAAGCCCAAGGTCATCGTTTATCAGCAGCCAAATCGAGGGTCATTACTCTATGATTACGGTCGTGGTGGAAGATAAATGGCGACTGAAGCTACCCAATGTTCTATGTATACCCAAGTTCGTAGCATAGACAGCTCTACAACTCAAGCACTCAAGCCTTCCCCAGCTTCTGGATGATCGCGTTGGTGTATTCCTTCGTGCTCGCCTTGCCGCCGAGATCACCAGTGATCGACTTGCCCTCGGCGATAGTCTGCCCGCACATTAACGCGCAATTCCTCTAACATCAAATGCTATGACTTACCGACAACGCTGCGCGCTCAATCTTGTCAGCATGTTCAAACAAGTTCATGTGCCTGAGAAAAACAGTCACATATATGAGCGAGCAGACTTTTATCACGGCGTACCTCAACATCATAAGAGAGGACAACAAAAGCGCGGTGGGATTAGCCAAACCCTTGCCTATCATTGCTGCTAGTCAGCGCTTTGCAAGTATGAATGGAACCATGCAACGTGCCTGCAATATCGGGAGCTGATCCATGAACTGCCTCGAAGATCGATGCATCCTACGGAGATGTCAGACGACAGGAACTACTTCACGTATCTAGACTTACACGGCCGATGTTACCGGAAGGAGTCAGGCCAAGGCCACCTATCAATCCAGCGCACATGTCGGAAAGAATGTCTCCGTACAAGTTGGGCATAACCATAACCCGGTCAGAAAAAGGTTGAGGGTTCGTCACCACCTGGCACGCTCATGGGACAAACAATTTCATATAGTGGTGTGGACTGGACATACCTTCAGGCAGACACGATCGAGGAGGTCTTCATCATAAGCAATATCCGGGAATTCCTTCGCCACCTCACGACACGCCGACAAGAACATGCCATCAGACATTTTCCTGCAAAAAATTAGTATTGCGATGGCAGCTCTAATCAGGAACGTACATGATATTGGCCTTATGTACTGCCGTAACGCGTTTCCTGCCGCTAGATTGAGCATAGTGGAATGCATAGCGGGCGACGCGCTCAGAAGCGTCCCAGGTGATAAGTTTGATGGATTGGACAACGCCATCAACAATCTGTGGAAGGATATATGAGCCATCTTCGAGTTTCCCGTAATCAATGGACGAACCTCGTGCTCGATCCCAGAGTACTCTCCTTCAGTGTTCTCGCGAATCAAGACAGTATTGACGTCGTCATAAGGAGTCTTGAAGCCCTTAATGGAGACACACGGCCGCACATTGGCGAAGAGTTTAAAAGTTCTCCTAAGAGTCAAGTTTAGCGATACGTGACCCTTACCAACTATCGACGCGTTCGTTTAGTCACAGGAAACAAGAGTTAACAAACGCAGTACTGACTAGGGGTCGCAAGAGGGCCTTCACAGAACAGTTAGATATTATATGTGAGAAGTAGTATTCCTGACCTTTGAGAGCAACCGTGTTCTTCTTCACGGAATGAATTGCCTCGTCCGGAATAACAGTCTTCCCGGCCTTCAGCACGGGCGTGACACTGACCTCCTCCCATTGAATTGGGACCTACAGAAGGCTTCGTTATTGACGCTAAGACGCTCGGAAAGAACTCCCAACATTTGCAGCCACGTAAATGTCTTTAATAGACTGGCTGATTTCCGGACCAATACCTAGTCGAGATTTCAGTATATACGGGCGAGAAAGGGAAGGGAAGTGCTTACCATCTCCCGGAATGAGAGTAACGGTGTATTTTCCCTAACACGAGTAGGTTAGATTCAAAAGAGAAAATCATTGCAACAACAAACTCACGTTGCTTCCCTTCTGTCCCGCGAATGCAGCCGTTGGTGCAGCAGAAGCATATCGTCTAAGGGTCTGTATACATAGAAAGCTAAAGCTCCAAATGTCGATCCAAAATGCCTTTGCTCACGTATGTGTGTCTGAGTGCGCCCTGCGCGAAGCCAGCAAAAGAACGAGACGTTAACATTTTGGTAGGAGGTGGAAATTTCAATCAAGTTTCGTTGATACCAAAAATGCGTCCTTCCATCTCGTCCCGATGTTCACGTGCACGTGACACAAGTGAACGGTGACAGAGTCACAGCGATGAGATAAGAGCAGCTTGGTTATCGCCGTGTCGCATCAGACATACGATTGGCATCCATGGACCGTCACCGTAGTGCTCGAGTATTACTATTGGGAGGTCAGTTTATCCAGTGGTTGTAGCACCTGTCCAATGATCATGAGTCACAGCACTGCACTGAACCACCAACATTGAACTTCGTAGTATACTACTTAATATACAACATTCAATTCTACATATGTGGTATACAGGTACTGTTACGGTCATAGTTTAGACGGCATCAAGGGGGATATGAAAATGCTATAAACAATTTCGAGGAAAAAATAACGCAGAAATAGAAGAACAGAAGCGATTGTGATATAACCTTCTAATTGTCGTCAAGCTTGCGGACCACGCTGAATTTGATTCACCAAAGCCTCCCAGTAAGTCCAATCCGAACCATCCATTCCTGTTAACATTTGAAGATTAGCTGCAGATACCGTAGGTGCTGCACCAGCCCATCCTGTGAATTCGGTGGCACCGCCGCTCCAAGACATAGCACCCGTCGACATGTCAATTGGAGCATTACTGACAGTGTTGCACCAGTGGTCGAGCAAAGACTGGGCAGCAGACTCGTCTTCCGCGTGCGGACTGCCCGATGTTGTCGGGGAATTGACATATTCGCCGTGCTGCTGCAGACGTTGAAATGTGGGCGATTGTGTTAGATGTCCCGCGCTGGAATACGCCATAGAAGGAGATCTTGGTGATGATTCATGGGCTGTCGCGTTCATGAGAGATGGATATGGCTTCGAAGAAGATGAAGAGGGCGCAGGAGCAGAATGATGGAGCCCAAGTAATAATTGGGCTTGCTGTTCTGGTTTGGTGGCTTCCATGGAAGTCATCGAGACGCGGCGGGGTTTCCCTCCTAAGGTTTCGACCTGCGACGCCTTTGACTTCAGAAACTCGATAGTCTTCAGCTCTCTCCGTGTAGTCTCGTCCATTTCCCTCATGCCTTCGTGATCCTTCATGAAGCCGTCTAGGATTGCGTGCATCGTCTCTGCATCTCTCCCTCTCGGTTCAAGGACGAAGTATATGCCGCTGATCATCGCTGTTTGGAACTCGCGGTAGGCGTTGCTCAAAGAATCTCGGGTTTCCTTAGGCATTGCTTCTCTAAACGCCTGCCGAACCTCGAAGTCTTTTATTGCTGATTCAAAACATGCATTCCGAGAACGAGCATATCGATCGGAATTCAGACGTCGAAGAAGGTAAGGTCGATGAAGGCTGATCCGGACAAAAAGAATTTCTGTGATCAGGAGAAATCGATGGATGGGTATAAATTTGGAAGTCTCGTCTAGGGATGTGTCAGGTTGAAGGGAAAAGTGAGGCGGAAGGTTGTTGATGAATTTCAAAAGTTCTTCATCAAGAGCAGTGACTTCGGAGTAATGACTTCGTTCCCTAACTTGCTGGAAGTGGTGCACAATGCGGCCAATGATTCCTGCTAATTGATGACGTAGAATGACAAATGTCATAGGCGTTGGAGATAAAAGAGGTTGAGGATCACTGCTAAGTGGGACTGAAGAGTCGTCTATATTTGAAGGAGGCTTAGTGGAAGTATAGTCATCTTGTATTGAGTTTGGTCTTCCGAGAACCAAAGCATAAGATCGGTCGGCATGATACAAGTAAGACCTGTAGAAAAGTTAGTACAGTCTCAGCAACGATAGCTCAGAATAACAATTACCAGATCCTTCGACGGTATTCAACTTCAGATGATTCCATACGCTAGCATTGACTTGATAAATAAGAAATGATATAACGAAGAAATATAACTTACCATAGTAGAGCCATCTCGATGAAGACCAAGTGCTTGTGCAGTACGAACAGCAGCTCCCAGCTGACTCCAGCACTCGGTAATACGTCGATCAAAGGTGAGAAAACGAGCGCTCTGCAGATTGCTTAGAGTAGACTTTTTAATATATAGACCTCAATCGCACCAGAAGACGAGTTAAAACAATGTCAAGTGAGTCAGGTTGGATTGCGGCAGCAATAAGCAATGATCTGCGAGCTAGTAATACCAAGTGAGCACACCATATGAACAACGATGTGCGAAAGCCTTACAGGACCAATAGTAGCGCAAGGAGGTTACTCTTCGAGTACGAGCATCTCCACCAATATGCTCAGGCGCTAATCGTACCGAAATAGCCAACACAACGAACAAAAGTGGAAGAAAGCGGACATCGTGCGGGTTTGTAGCCCCAATACCATCACGTCCGTGAGCACAGACGGATGTGTAGGCGGAACGGAAATCTCGCTCAGAAACAGGATAACGGGTCCAGTTTCTGCAAGGTAAACATCGGAACAATAAGCCACTCGCTCTGCATTATGCATAGAGTATACATACATGGAGCTGAAATAATAATCAACCAAGACGTCGGATACTCTGACTGGCGGCAATTCCTGAAGAAGTTCAGATATTTTATGAGGCGAGACCCCACATTCTTGAACGAGTGATTTGAGGTTGTCTGCTGCTGACGGTTCAAGATCCTCTACAACAGCCTCCACAGCAGACTTCAGTCCATTGGCGGAAGAAGATAATGCGGGGCGGGGAGAAGCAAGGCGGAAATTACGACTCTCGACAGGTATTCCATGAGGAGAATCTTGGTCTCCAGAAACCACCACGTTTTGAAGCTATAAGACCGTCAGACTAGGTCCCGCTAGACAATTTAACACTGCACACCTGCTCAAGGACTGAACCGGGAGCTACACTTCCGGAAGCACTGTTACCGTACCATTTGCCGCTCTGGAATGTACCTCCGCTTGGGTCTTGTTCCTCGGTCTGAGAACGGTTGTCATCTTCATCGTATGGTGAGCGTCTGCGTTCATTCAATTGATGTCCGTCCACTACTGAAGAACTAGGTGTTCCTGGAGTGCAGAACTGCGGAAGCGCCATCTCAATAATTTGCTCCAGCCTTGATATGCGAGCGTTGAGGTCTTGCTCTGCTTTCCCTGGGGTATACGCCTTGCATAGTTCGGGGACTTTACGCGCTACACACTTGATGATAGCGAGTCAAAAAAAAAGAAAGCAAGGAAGAAAGAGAAAGATTGCGAACATGAGAACAAGGCACTTGTCGATCACACTGGAATAGGTATGTTAATTCGCCACTGTCAAAAGCCGATAGTAGAGACAGACCTTCTGTTTTCGACGGTGACATTCCCCACAAGAGAAGCTGAGTGCAGTTAGACAGACACCAAAGAGGTGCAATATGTGGGACCTACCTCACTCTAGTACGCTGCTTCTTGGAGGACATCCCGTTTGCGACTTCATCCTCTAGCTTTTTCCGTTTTCCGGACGAAATGGAAGTGGTGGGCGGGGAGGTATGATCGGCGGTCTTGACCATCAACATAGACAAAAGGAATAAAATAAAATATGTACAGAGAAGAGAGGACGCAAGTCCAACGAGATATCAGGAGTTGAGTCAGAGTAGGTAAGGTCAAGCAGGGTCAAGCTTCTGTATAGCTCGGCGTCCTTCCCGGTAACTAAAAATGTTGAGGGTCATTGATGATTGCGCCATTTGCAATCTGCTTATTTCGGCAACGAGTCAGGTGAACTGTAAGTTGCTAACCAAGTCTTCGCGCTTGAAGCCTTGCTTGAAGTTTCTCTTGTCTATCTCCACAAATTCTCTGTACTGAAGCATCTATGGAAGAGCCTCCTTGGAAGAAATTAAAGCTTTCTCTCGAAAGGCCATACAAGGATGACAACGGAAACTCCATTCCTGTCCTGTTGGACATAACGCCCGATGGTGAACACACCTACGAGACGTGCGTTGTTCGCGTTTCTTCGTGTCCCACATCTGATATAATTTTCCAGGAAGGAGACTGCATCCGTTAGACTTGGGGAGAACTTGCGCAGAATATTCGTCGAGCGAGGAGTGGACTTTTTTGAACGAAGAATACCCCTCCAGGAAGAAGAGGACTCTCTTGACATCCCAGGCGTTGTGCAGCTATCGGACAAGATGCAAGATGATACAGAGCTTGAAGCTGCAACCGAAGACTCTGCGAAATCCATGACCACAGAAGAGCTTTATAAAATGCGAACGGAAATAATACCCCAGTTATTGTTAGTGGAATGCATACGTGGCGCATCATGCTAGACTGATTCTTTCACAGCGTCGCACTAGGCGAAATGTCGCATGCCAGAGACTTGTTGGTCTCTCTGCTGTCGAAGCCATCGAAAATTCCAGATTCAGGACTACCTACCCCCCCACTTTCTGCTACTCTCGTGACAAAGCCTTCTCCAATTGTTTCAGTGCAGGCATTCAATGCGCAGTTATCTATTGGCAGTAAAGACGAAGCTCTGAGGAAGGCAGCTGGTCTGTTTAAATCGGCCACGGAAAGTATGGAGCGAGGCAGGATAAAAGGCGAGAAATATTGGGTAGACGCGCTCAAAATCAGAAGAGCAAACTGGAGCCTGACTCCTGCTCCTCTTCCCTTTGGGTCATCTACTGGAAAAGGCGCCGATAAAACATCTAAAGATTTTCTCATCTCATACGGCCTAGAAGAATGTTCGCGTACTGCTTTGACTTCTCGTCTTCCGAGGATCTAACATTCTTTTGAACAGCACCGCCATTTTTTCGACGTCGCGCCATAGGACACATGGCAGCGTACAATACAGAATCTCGCGACCTTGTCTTCCCATATCGCGAGAAGACTCGACTGTGTGTTACACTAACAGCCACTAATGAATCTGGAGTTCGTACACCCGCCACCAATACTGTGATAATACATGACGAGAAGAGTCTGGACGGCGCTTTAAAATCCGCTCAGCAAGAAATAGTGGAGCAGGAGATATTCTCTATCCTTGTCAAAGAGTCAGGAAGTCTCCCAACAGTGTCTGCTCGTGTGTCGGAAAGGCTTATCGTGATCGATGCTGCTCAAGCAGTTGAGCTCAGATTTGAACTCGTGAGTCCCTCATTTAACTGATATGATATTGACTAACTCTCCATGAAATTAGGTCGATGCTGAAGCCATCCCTGAAACGTCAGACGAGAATTCACTGAAGGAAATATGTGATCTAATCTACAACTGCCTTCGCATTTTGCTTCTCCAAAGGCATGCGCATGCAAAGAAAGAGCGACTGGGTGCTACGGGGATTTCCGGACAGAAAGGGTCCACAGCATCACCACTACCTGTCCTGCAGCCAATAATTGACCTCTTACAATACCAGGTATTTTGTAAACGGATTGCGTCGGAAGTGAACAATGCGGCACAAGCGTTGGATGCAGCTGGAATACCGTCGAGCATTTGCTTTGATCCTGTTGGCGAAACAGGACAAGAGATTGTTAAATTACTCAGCGAAAATGTCAGCAAGGTAGTCGGCGGCGAAGCGATCCTCAGAATTGATCACAGGTATAATCTGGAATGTCCGTCTGTCTTTTGAAGCATCTAACTTACTGAAATTTCAGACACACTGTCCGATTATCATTTTTATCACCATCGTCTTTGACTGTGCACTTATCCCAGGCAACCCTCGCGGTCTCCTCTGTCCCGCAGCTATGTCAATTATTAATGGACGAGATGGAGCGATGTCTTCTCCAGAGAATTTGTGAACTTGGTCGGGAGTTGTGTACTAGCATGGGCGGAACGTGGTTCATTGACCTCAATCGCTGTGTCGGAAGATGGGACGGATGTGTCTTGTGAGTTTGTCACATTTACGGCGGAATAGCAATTCTCTTACCGAACTATCAGAAACTTTCGCATTTTTTACGGAAGTGATTTTTCCATCGACTGTTCTGCTTTCCGACTCGACACACAAACCGGAAAGCAAGGACAGTTACAGGTATATTCTTCGCAAAAAGTTGGCACCGCTATACCGCTGCTCTCATGGGTCGAAGAGACGATTAGAAAGGCGGCTCGTCAACTTGCCTGAGGTTTGGAACAATTCGAAGCCTAGTTCAATGCACTGAAGAGGTAGGGATCAATCATTTATTAGTGACTTGCTTGTACAGTTGTTGCAATGAATGTTGCAATGGTTTTGATTAGGATGATGACGGAGTGACGCTCACTGAGCATTGAGCTCCTAACTTTTCTGTCATTGAGGGTATTCAAATTGCGACGTATCAGAGCGTCGTAGAGCATGTGCATAGTATAATATGTACATCATATGTGAAATGATGCTTTTGAGGTACATAACACGAGAACCATGAATGAAAGCATCTACTCGTCCTCCTCCTCCTCCTCCTCGTCCGCACCGCCAGCCTTGAACTTCTCGATCTTGGCAGCAATGCGCTCTTGGCGTTGCTCATGCGTGAGCCTCTTCGCCTTGTACTTGACGGACTCCGATTTCCAGTCCTTCGACTTGTCGGTGGGCTTGAATGTAGGGTCCTCACGGATGGCGGTGTGGGCATTGGTGTAGATTTCTTCCATGTCCTCCGAGCCGATGCCGTCAGCGAGGTAGGTGGCGAACTGCTTCTTAAAGCTGTGAAAATAATGAGTATTATACTGGAGGAAATTATTATAGTCACGCACCGCTCGTCATCTTCCTCTTCCAAGCTCTCCATGTACTCCGCAACATGTCCGCCGTAGATGTACTTCTTCAGCACTTCCGCGTCGAGCTCCTTGGTCTCAGGATCAAAACCAGGGAAACGCTTCTCTGAATGGGGAATGAAGATGCCGCCGTCGCTTGCGCCCTTCATGGCACCGAAGACACGAGAACCCGTCGATGTACGCTTAAGACCAACATCAAGAAAAGCCTTGAAAGGTCTAGGTGAATCCTCATCCACAGCCTCGGTCAGGACGAGTGTACCATCGGGCTCCGTCACACCCTCGTATTTGTCGGCAAGACCGAGCTTGGTAAGAGCACGGCGCGCGCAAAGCAAACCAGTTGCATAGGCTAAGTGTCATAGAGTATGAAAATCGATTAAACTCCCATCTAAAGCAGATACATACCTGCGGACCAGTTAGTGAGACCGTGCTCAATGCCGTATCTAGGAAGCTCTCTTGAGTGAGCAGAGGTCAGAACAAAGTCGCCCTGGAGACGTGCATAGACGATTTGCACGATGATGTCCTTGTTGGTGAAGCGGACAACAAGACGGTACTTGGGGGCGTTGCTGTGATATCAGGAGAATAAGTTTCGACTCGGCCATTTGCGCTCTGAAGGAGACATACTATTTGTTCTTCGCCTGGGTCACAAGGCGCTTGCGGGCATAGTCTACCCATAGGATTAGCAGTAGCAATTGCACGACGACAAACGAGCTCACAATCAGTCTTTCCCTCTCTGCGTCTGCGGTATTTGACCTGGAACCGGGAGAAGTAGGCATCGGATTTGATCTTTTTGACGAACGGCATCTGAGAGGGGGGATAGGGAACGAGAAATTAGTGTCTGGGCGGATGTGTTGATGATATCCGGAGAATTGGTTTTCCATCCATCCATTACAACGACTCAAATCGTCCAGAATTTGGTAGAATAGCACATAGAAGTGCTATTGGACTATCCATAAGACAGACAGACATAGATACATACCTTGAGGAGGGTAGGGGCGTTGAGGGCGACGATGAGCAGACACCTAAACTTGAGTTGCCCTGGAAGTGAACTCCCAATCGGGATATTTTTCACACAGGTTCGTCACGCAGTCACAGACGAGTTACTGTGGTGATGACTCTACGTTGCACTTGCAGCAGCCTCGCCTCACCCCCTTAAAGTTATTCCATCACCTCCACCACCTCGACTCTCTCATGGATCCCTACGCAAATCAATCATACCAGCAATATGGCCAGCAGCAATCCGGCTACGATGTTAACCCGTACTATAAACCCTACCAAGGACCTTCGTTCCCCATCCCCGGATCATCGTCTTCCCACAGCGCCCCGGTTCCAGCCAATGCATACGAATACGACGTTGGCATTCTTGCCCAGCAAAGTGTGTACGTCCCAGGCGCGATGATTGATAAGCGCGGTGGTGCTGGTGGAAAGTTGGCGAAAGGTGGTAAACGAACAACTGTCCTCCGTAAAGGAGGAGGAAAGGTCTGGGAAGATCAGACCCTCCTGGAGTGGAATCCCTGTGAGCGAACATCCTATACCTTGGTTTTCCTATTCTAATGTTTCTTTGCATAGCCTGGTTCCGTTTGTTCGTGGGTGATCTTAGCAACGATGTATCGGACGATGTTCTTTCCAATGCGTTCAACAAGTACACCTCATTCCAGAAAGCACGGGTTATCAGGGACAGGCTGAGTCAAAAGGTTTGCTCAGCATCATTTCCTTTGTCTTCTGGATGCTCACCATATTTTCTCTAGGCTAAGTATGGATTTGTCGCCTTTTCTGACCCTGAGGACTTCTTGAAAGCTTGGAAGGAAATGGATGGTAAGCATCTCGGCATTAGTCCACTATCTTTTTTTTTACTAAGAACATTTTCAGGTAAATACGTTGGGAACCGTCCCGTGAAGTTGAAGAAAGCAGACGACACTGCAATCAGACCAGTAGAGATTGGCCATAGAAAAGCGAAGAAGCTGGAAATGGATTTGAAGAAGAACCGACGCAAGCCATACTGAGGCTGTCCCGTCGAGTCATGACAGCGTCGGGGATCTTCTAGTATGTATGCTTCTACTGTATGATTAGACAATGAGCTTATATGGACTTGAAATGGACTTTTCGAGTATCGACATCGGCTTGTTCAAACTCGTGAGTCTTCAGAGCTTGTTTTGTGACGGCTGCTGTTGTTTTCTCTCTGAAATCAGTGCTGCTATGCCCATCCGCAACACATTTGCATACTGGTCAACCAGGGGGTGCTGTCATACCAGAGTAAGTCATGTTGCCAAGATCTTCAGATGCATGTCAGAATGCTGTCTTGCGCGCCCGTTTAACTGATATTTACGTTCCATCTCATGGACTAGTAAAGTGTACGACTTAGGAGAGTACTCAGGGATCATCGTATGTGGGGAAATGAGACCGCTGTAACGTATGTCTGTGTTGCTATCCAAGATTCAATTATAGGTTTGGTAGTGGGCAGGAAACTACATTTCTGGTTTCTCGCGGGATCTATGTAACTCGTACGGGGACATTCACCGATATAACTCACTGATTAATCCGTTAAGGGGGCAGCTGGGATCTGCATGATCATGTTTAAATGTTGGCGACTGCCACGTCGCCAATGAGTTGATTTCACGAACTAGTTCAGCGCCAGTGCCAGAGCTATGTGGATATAGGAGGCGAGCAGATGACTTGCACAAGACTTGTAATTATAGACAATGACTTGCGATGACCGCTGTCGGGATGGTAGTGTCAGCGTTAGTACACTGACGCAAACAACTTGCATAGGCCTTAGCTCTGGCTGCGCAGCTTTACACCTTTTTACTTTAGTAGACATCTTCATCCATGGCTTCCAGTGACTTGCTCAAGCAAATCCAAGCTGGCAAGAGACTCAAGAAAGCAGAAACCCATGATCGCAGTGCACCCATAATTGACACTCCCAAGGGCGGAGGCGGGGCTATTACCGCTGGACGAGGGCCCTCCGTGGCGTCCTCAGGCCCAGCAATACCTGGGGGTGGAGGGCCTCCTCAGCTTGGAGGCTTGTTCGCAGGTGGTATGCCGAAGCTAAAGCCTGCTGGACAGAACAATCTTGGTGTGTTTCTCGGGTGGTACGATGCATAGTCATTCATTCTGAACAATAACTCTTTCATAGCGAAACCACCTGCGCTGGGGAAACCTCCATCTGTTCCCAGGCCCGCAGCTTCGTCTTCTCCAGCGCCGCCAGCACCCCCAGCACGTCCTCCTCCTGCTCCAGTAGCTCCGGCCCCACCCTCAAGGGCATCCCCATCTCCAGCTGCTGCGCCGAAGCCTCCAGTAAGAGCAGTTCCTGCTCCTAAGCCGCCTGCACATGCCCCAGCCCCTCCCCCACGACCTGCACCTAGTATTCCATCCAGGCCAGGATCGGCGTCAACCAATGCTCCGGCCCCGCCGCGTCGAGCGCCACCCCCATTACGCAGTGCAAGCCCCCCTGCTCCCCCATCCCGTCCATCTCCCGCTACGCCGCCTCGTATGTCACCTGCTGTCCCCCCACGAAGCGCATCTCCGCAGAAATCTACCCAAGCACCAGGACGAGCTGTCCCTGCGATCCCGCCCCGCCCTCATGCATTAAGTTCTCCAAGCAGACTTGCTCCTTCAGTTGTTGGAAAGGCTCCGCCACCGCCTCCACCGAGACCATCAAGTATGGCCCCAACTTCTCCAGCGAGGGCAGCTCCTCCGCCCCCTAACAGGAAACCTCCGCCTATCGCGCCCGCTGCGCCTCCCCGTGTGCGCGCTCTCTCCGAGGCACCACCTTCCGATTCTCGTTCGTCGTCTCCAGATTCTCAACCACGCACACCATCGAGCCTAGCGCCTCCCCCTGAGCCTCCAAGAGCAAAGTCATCTTCCGTGAGTGCACCAGCGCCGGCACCTCCAGTGAGAAGGCCTCCACCTGCTCAAGCTCCTCCAACGAGGCTTCCACCCGCTCAGGCCCCTCCGACGAGGCATCCATCTACTCAATCGGCTGTATCACAGCGGCCTGCGGCTCCCCGTCGTAAAAGTACGTGGCAAGGACTGCACTGTTTAAAACATATTCTGATACGGTACGCGCAGTACCCTCTCCTCCACCCAATGCGGGGGCACATACTTTCCCGGTGACCGACTTTCCTCCGCCTCGCGAATTTCGAAGCACGGGGAAACAGTACGCCAGCGGAAGACAGCGTGGAAGTAACTTTGATCTAGGAACACTGTAGTAGACAAACTGTAGACGTGTCCTCATAGCGTGTTCTGCCTGCCTTGACATCATAGGGTAAACGCATGTTGGGCAATGCGCTCATCCTCTGGACATGGACTCTCACCGAATGACAAAAGCTGTCAAAAAAACGATTGAATTACATCAGCATTGGCATTTGGAGAACAGTAAAACGGAGCAGAATGGTATGTAATTAAGAATGATGTAGCAGTGTAGATGGGCGTATAAGCCTGATGATGACAGCGAACCACCAGAGATGGTAAGCCGAACCCGAGCCGAACTAGTCCAAAAGTAGGCTAAACAGAAGTGACACGTCAGTTCACTATTCACTTTATAAGCGCGACTGTACTGCCAATCTGTTTCCTTCCCATCCTTTCTCGCAATGCGTTTCTCATCTCTTACAGCGCCGGCTTCATTGCTTGCTCTGGCAGCCCTCGTCGTTGCCGACGCTGCCTCTGATGTCCTGAGCCTCACTGCTTCCACCTTCGAGTCTGCCGTCTCAGATGAGCCTCTTATGCTCGTTGAGTTCTTCGCCCCATGGTAAGCATCATTCGCTGCCTCTCTGGCGTCTCTGGTTTACTTGTTTGTAGGTGTGGACATTGCAAAGCATTGGCACCTCATTACGAGGAGGCAGCGACTGCGCTCAAGGAGAAGGGCATCCCTCTCGCAAAGGTGGACTGCGTTGACGAAGCCGACCTCTGCCAAGAAAAGGGCGTCCAAGGCTACCCGTACGTTTCATGACCAACCTACTTTCCACCTTCACTAACATGTTTCCGTTAGTACCTTGAAGGTCTACAGAAAAGGTGCCCCCACCGATTACACGGGCCCACGGAAGGCTGATGGTATTGTCAGCTTCATGATAAAGTCAGTTCTATTAGTCTGCATTGCTTCTACATCAACTAATGCACCATGTTAGACAATCTCTCCCTGCTGTCTCCGAAGTTACATCAACAAACCACGAGGAATTCCAGAAAGCCGACAAGATCGTTGTCATTGCATACGTCTCTTCACCCACCGACGCACCTGCTGCCGAATTCAGCAAAACTGCCGAAGTCCACCGCGACGACTACCTCTTTGGTCTCTCTACTGATGAGGAGGCTATCAAGGCTGCCGGTGTCACCCCTCCAGCTATCGTTGTCTACCGCAGCTTTGACGAGCCCAAGTCCGAATACCCGTATCCCCCTGCTTCCGCTACATCCGCCGACCTCGAGGACTGGATCAAGGCCCTTGCTGTCCCCGTCCTCGACGAGGTTAACGGCGAGAACTACGCCATCTACGCACAGAGCACTAAGCCCCTTGCTTATCTCTTCATCGACCCCACCAGCGAAGATAAGGATGCTCAGATTGCTGCCATCCGCCCTGTAGCCATGAAGCACAAGTCTAAGATGAACTTTGTGTGGATTGATGCCGTCAAATTCGGCGACCATGCCAAAGCTCTCAACCTCATGGAGGCGAAATGGCCATCCTTTGTCGTGCAGAATCTCGAGAAGCAACTCAAGTACCCCTTTGACCAGACTAAGGACGTTACTACAGAGTCTGCTGATGAATGGGTCGAGCAATACCTTGCCGGCAAACTCGAGCCTCAGCTTAAGAGTCAGCCCATCCCCGAAACTCAGGATGAGAGCGTCTATACCCTAGTTGGCAAGAACTTCGATGATGTTGTCTTCGACGATAACAAAGACGTCTTCGTTGAATTCTACGCCTCATGGTGCGGCCACTGCAAACGTCTCAAGCCCACTTGGGATACCCTCGGTGACAAGTACGCCTCTATCAAGGACCGCGTCGTCATGTATGTCCTATATATTTGTTTCATTAGTTTCAGTGCTGATGGTCCCTATTACTATCAGCGCGAAGATGGAAGCACAAGACAATGACCTTCCTGCCTCCGTTCCTTTCCGCATTCAAGGCTTCCCTACTTTGAAGTTCAAGCCTGCCGGTAGCCGTTCTTTCATCGATTACGAGGGTGATCGGTCACTGGAAAGCTTGGATGCTTTCTTGCAGGAGCACGCGAAGAACTCTCTAGAGCTGCCCAAGGCAGATGCCCAGGTGCCTCTCAGCGAGTCAAACGAAACTGCCCATCACGATGAGCTTTAATACTAGCACTTGTATGGAGTATCGGCACCCTTATTCCGACCTGTACTAAAATATATCCTATTTCTTGCTTTTACCCGGGTTATGCTTAAGACAAAAATGTCGGACTCAGCAACATGATGCCTGGAACTTTAGAAGCCGTGTATAATGTACATAGCTGCCTAAGGGTATAATAATGCAGCGGTAAGTACACAAATATTGGTGCGCCACGGAGGGACAACATCAATTACTAGCGTAGGAGTATCTGGGTAGCATGTACATACGTACGATCACAAACAACCGATCGAGGATAATGTAGGACTCCTACCATTATGTCTTATGTTGGTCTTTCTTTGCCTTGTAATAATCCGAAAATGACAGTCTGATGCCTAAGAATCGGCAATCTAGGTCGGGATGGGCCTGCAAGTGTTGCACGATGGTCTGGGCCTTGTCAGAAAAAGAAGTTCCATATTCCTTTAATCGGGACAGCAGAGCTGGCAAGTCTTGCGATCGGAGATGCTCTTCCGTTGTTGCACCGGTATGAACACCCTGAGCAACAAAACATTAGCCTGAATAAATAAAAGAAACAAAGGAAGAACCCATACCCTCTGAGTATCCAGCTCCTTGTCACGGCGAGCCGCTTCCGACAGACAATAGTTATAAAAATTATCCTACAGGCTTGTCAGTTTGATTTTGAGTATGAATGCAGATTACGAACTGTTGCTTCTCGGAATTGAAGAATGGTGGAGAAGATCTGGTTTACTTGGTTTAATACGGCTTCCTGTATTCATGGTCAGTCAGCTGTTCTCACGCAGAATGGCGTATCCGTACCTCTTTTCCAGGCTTTGGATGTATTAGAAGTATTTTTTTGACCACTTCACCAAGATACGAGCGATGAGCATCAATCAACGCGTCCAGGTCGCCTTCCTTCTTGTTCAAGAACTCGATCAGTGTCTTCCATGAGCATTCGATGACCTCCAGTCGGCAATAAGCGTGCATTTGGCGAATAAAGTGAATCATCTCTGCCATGACTAGGCGTATCTTATGCCATTCTTTTTCGAGTTCTGATCTTTTTAGTTAGATATGATATACCTTCAATGTGGAATCTAGGGATCTAGAACTCACCTGGAACACGTAAGAAAGTTCGCGCACCGCCGGTTATTCTCATCCACCCTCTATTCAGGGCCATCTCAATCCGTTTCATTTGCCATAGATGCTTGAAAATCTTGAGATATTGTTCCATGGACTCTGGATCCAGGACTGTATCGATGGGAGCATCGACTTTATACTCAAGGATGAAAACATCCCATCCTATTTCGCCATGTGAATACTCGAGCATGCGAGCATCAAGCCGACGTAGAACATCGGAGGGATCATTTTGAGCATTGGAGGACCGAATGGCAGTCTCCAGTGTTGCCGTAAGGTTGTGACGGTATAGTGTGTTGGCAGGCTTGGTTAAGCTGGGTCTGTGAGGGAATTAGGCGATGATGGTTCAACGTAGCATACAGAGGATGTGCAGACCCTAGTGTGTCCATTAACTGATCCGCAAAGTCGCCACGACCAAGCATTAGATAGCTCTTCAGAGCAGAAAGATGATCCAGTAGCTTGAATTTATCGAGAAACACTTCGAATAGACGATGGCTGGCTATTCGATATGCCGTATCAATAGATCGTTCTAGGCCTGCGATGTCATTGTACTGTAATACTGGTGAATATTAAGAGTATGAGCAATAAAATCCAGTGTAGAACGGATTAAGACTCACTTCCGCCAGTATTGCTCATCTTTTCCCGAGTAGCTACCCAATCACTATCATGACAGCTGTATCGGATGAAGTTTAAACTCTTCCCTGTTGAGAATATCTGGACATACTAATGAGCACGAGTTACGCATGAATAATGAAGTCGTAAACCTTTTTACCAAAAGATTCTCCGACAAACATGGGAAGCATATCCTTCCTGAATTGATATTTCGCTTCCCAAAGCTTGAGTCCTCCTTCTCGCGCTGTTAAGAAATCGTCAGTCTCTCCGATCAACCCGTTGAACCCGCCGTCAGCAGAAAGTTGGCCTGTTCCTCCTGACAATGACGAAGGATGAACGTATGGAACATGTCCCATTCCTAAGTCTACGGAAACAAAGAATTCCGAGAATGGATCGTGAAGTTCTCCGGAGAAGAGCCATTTATGGAGGCTAGCGAAGAACGGTCGTGACACCTAATGGGATTTAGCACCAAGCGACCTTTGGTATAGACGTACTTACTTCTTCCAAAAGCTGATCGGTGAATTTCCTTACAAATGGATCACCATTGTCGGTATAGCTGTGTATCAAATTGACCAGTGCGCCTCCATGAGCATCTATAGATGTTAACTAATAAATAAAGGAAGAAAAATTGCCAAGAGAGCGAAATCCACCTCGCGCGCCCTCCACACAGACACTCATCATTCTCATCCGCAGTCGCCATTCGTTCACCCACACATCTAGCCTTCGCAAGGAAAGCCCACTCCTTTCTTCCTTGTCGATTTGACGATCGTCGTGCGCGTCGGAGTCCCACTGGTCATCATCTTGCTTTCCTGCCATCTGAGTCTCAAGTACCGCGATTAGTCGATAATACTCCGTCAACTGGGCTTGTAGATGATGGCAAAGGCTTTGTTCTATCATTCCAACTCCACTTGCCCCTTCACGTTCTCGCACAAAAGTTTCGACCCTGTTGTAGAGGTAGCCAAGCTCTGACAATCGGTGGATAAGGGCCTTCGTCGGCGTTGGAACTCGATATTTCTAGGAGAGACCGATGAATGATGTTCTTAAATAACATTGATAAAACTCACCGAATCTTCCAAGAAGATTATCTTGTTATCTTCATCATCGTCTAGCGAAAACCGCACATACTTTCCAGATATTCCTTGAAGCAGATAAAGAGTATCTCGTAGGAGTAAAGACTCGGGAATATGGGAAGCACCTGTTAAAAATATATACAATGAATAAAAGACTTAATGCACATTCTGCAGACAGATTTACTTTTGCTTGCACGATATTCGCTCAAGATCTCAGCTTTGGATTTGCCATTCTGTGGTCGATGCTTGGATGGAAACTGCGCTTGGCTGGGACTTGGCTGACTGCGAGGTGGTGGTGGTGGAATCAAAGAGGGTAGGAGTGTTGGTGTCGAACGTGATCCACTTGCAGACCCTAGAGACTCCAGGAATAGAATCGATTCTTGTTTTTTCGATAACACAGGCTTTAAACAATTCGTCGGTCATCAATATAGGGCAGCAATTGTCATTATAAAATATGCGCTTCACCTGATCAAGTAGACGCGAGAGAAGATTTGTGAACTTCAATGCTGTTGCTCCGCCTGGTGATGCCTGAAGTACTGTCGTTGTGTGCATTAGTATCCATACGAAAGTATAGGCATGTACATACGGCGTCGCCTCACTGCATCTGAAAGTTGGCTAAGATTTGATTCGTGTTGGTGCCCAATACGGCTGATAATACGACCGAAACTGAGAACACAAAGCTAGACGTTATAAAGATTACCGCATACCTGCTCAAGATTTCATGGCAGTGAGCAAGAAGCTCGTTTCTGAGACGATCGTCATCCCTTGCGGCTGAAACAAGTGAAGATACAAGGGACTCGAGGGAGACGGTTAGATTGGACATGCGGTGGAGTTGACAAGGTAAAGAACGTGGACGCGTTCAAGTTGGGACTAGTTGAAGGTCGCGCTCACAAGTGCACGTGATGTCTTTAGAGACGCGTCTGACTGTCACTCATCTGAGTCTGAATTCAGTGATTGACCACAATTAAGTAGCTGAATGATCGTGAGTGCTGTCAGTGTAGGGAGCACTTGAAGCTTAACGCTGACCTCCAGTCTAAAGAAACAAGCCATGATTCCGACCCTAAATTACGTTCATAACACAGTATTGAACAAATTTAAGGTCGCGACACACGGTAGTAGCTATGACCTGCTAGGTGCCTCAACCATAGACTTGAGATGCCTTAACCGTAGAGTTGGAAGAGGACTTGTTTGCATTGTTCGAAACGAATATGCAGTTACGGAGTAACTTAACATCAAAGTATACAGCTGAGCATCCACATTTCCTTTGACAGACGACTAAGCAATTTACATCGCACAGATGATCCACATTGTAATGATATAAGGCGAATAGCATTAAAAAAATTAAAGTTTGACTTGTTTTGTGCCATCCTTCCAGAACGTGAAGTAGGCTGCAATTGTAAACGATCAGCGTAAAAAAAAAATGAAGGGCAAGATATACAACGTACGGGTGACACCATCCTCCTGTAGAGATGAAGTAGAGAGATCAGATAAATCAAGAAGAAGAAAGCGGAGACGTACACGATAGTTAAGGAGAGCAACCATACCTTCAGTGCTCATTGATTCGCCGGTGTACTGAGAGTAATATTAGTAGGGAGCTACATCTAAGGCCGCCAAAATCTTACAAATTCATAATCTTTGAAGTTTGCGACGATCTTTTTAGCATAACTAGCAGCACCCTTCTCAAACACGCTGACCCGCTCCGGGTCGGTTGCCTGCAACTTCTCCTTTACAGCCTTCATGTACCCCTGGAACCTGGAGTGTTAGCTGGAAGTGGCTGCAAGAGTTGAATATATACCTTGAGATATCCGAGGAACGACTTCTTGTCGAAAGTTGTGGGCTGGAGGCGGAAGGAGTGGGCGACGTTGTTGACCTGGGCTGCGCCGTTCTCCAAAGCCTCCTCTTGCTCCTCAGCAGAAGGGTTGGCACCTAATACAGAATTCATCAACACGTATCAGCAGCTAAATAGAGAACCACACACCAATGTCAACATCTCCTTCCTTCACCACGATCATTTGGCAGTCCACTTCGTACACAATGTCGTCGACGACCTTACTAATATGTGCGCCAGATCTTCAGCATTGTTTGCAGAATATGAATATGGCAGTGATACGTACAGCGGGAAGGCATCAGAGAAAAGTTCATCGCCAGAGATAATGTCCTCGTAAAGCAGCATGATGTGGAGAGAGAAGAAAATTTACAAGGGATAGGATATAAAGAAAGAGAGACAGAGAGAGAGATGCAGGGGGAAAACTTTAGAAATATCGATCAGATCAGATCTTATCGCCACTCACGTGAAGATCGGACGGAAAAGGAAGTTGCTTGTTACGGCACCCAAATTTTGGGCTTAGAGTCGGTTGCAAGTCCAAACCATACACGCAACAACCTTGCAGACAGCAGCACGCTGTCCTCGACGACCAGCGCGGTAGACCATGAACTACCAACCCGTTGTCGTTAAGTCCCACCCTCGCCCATCCTCATCGAAACATGGACCAGAATTCAGACACTGGCGTCAGTTCAAACACCCAGTCTTCGTGAAAGAATACGCTCCCATTACCTCTGTGCACTTTTCGCCCTCAAAACCGCATAGGTACGCTGTCACGGCGGCCACCAGAGTACAGATATATGCCCCTCGAACTCAAAAAATCACAAAAACAATATCCCGATTCAAGGACGTTGCTAGAAGTGGACATATTCGCGAGGATGGCAAGTTAGTGGTAGCCGGAGACGATAGCGGTTTGGTGCAGGTGAGCATGTTCAAAACCAATGCATGGATACAAGTTCATCGCTAACAAGGGCATTACCAGGTTTTTGACATTAACTCTCGTGCTATCCTTCGTACTTTCGACTCCCACAAACAGCCCGTCCATGTCACAAAATTTTCTGCGCTTACACCAACACAAGTGTTATCTTGCTCTGACGATACCACTGTAAAGCTCTGGGATGTCCCTTCACAAACCGTAATATCCACGTTCACCGGCCATACGGATTACGTCCGTACAGGACAGGTCTCCACATCGAACCCCAACATGATTCTTACCGGCTCTTACGATTCTACTCTTCGAATATTCGATTCAAGAACTGGCCAGTGTGAAATGGTAATGGGAGGAAGTGGCGGCGGTGAAACCTCAGGCAATGTACCTGTTGAGCAGGCATTGATGTTTCCTTCGGGGACGGTCGCCGTTTCGAGTGCAGGTCCCATATTGCGGGTATGGGATCTTGTAGCTGGGGGCCGGTGCATTCGGGCACTATCGAATCACCAGAAAACAGTCACCGCGCTTGCATTCAATTCTTCTGCTAGCCGGCTGTTGACAGGAAGTCTTGACCAAATGGTGAAGGTTTACGATGTAAGCACATATAAGGTTGTCCATACGATGCGATATCCTGCTCCCATCCTATGTCTTGCAATATCGGTCAGGCTTCTTTCTTCGGTCAAGATTATCTGAATTCCAATGCCTTTACAGCCAGATGAGACCCATATTCTTGGAGGTATGTCGGACGGAACACTGTCTGTCCGGAGGCGACAACCCAAATCTGCCGAAATGTCAGCTGCTGAAGTTCTTCATACTGGAGCATTCGAATCTTTCCTCGGTTCCGGCATAGGGCAAGGCTTCGCGAAGTCGAAAATGCAGCTAAAGCCTCTGGGCGAGGCAGATGAACTTCGCGTAGAAAATAGACGATCGAAGAGGTTGAAGGAGTATGACAGACTCCTGAAAGGTTTCAAGTACTCCGCTGCCCTGGATTCTGTTCTACGGAAGGTAAGCACAATGATGACCTCAACATGGACTGAGGCTCATGTTTCTTCTGTCTTAGAATGTACCGCCCACGACGGCGTTTTCGTTAATCCAAGAATTAGTTCATCGAGATGGGTTGAAAATTGCGTTGGCTGGTCGTGATGACGTTCTTCTCGAGCCTGTCCTCAGACTGCTTTTGAAATACGTCACTGATCCACGTTTTGGTGAAATGGTCTGCGATATTGCCGCCATTGTCATCGGTGCGTTAAACTAAAAAAAATTGTAAACAATATTTTCTGACCTGTTCTCGGCAGACATGTATCGCCCTGTGATAGGACAAGCTCCTCTCATTGATTCGCTATTCTTACGGCTACGAAAGAAGGTGGCAGCGGAGCTCCGATTCCAAAAAGAATTGGTGAAAGCAAAAGGAGCACTGAGTATGATTCTTGCTTCCACGCAGCTTTCCACAATACTTTGACAACACGACCCAAGGGATCCCTGTATATTATTATACTATATAATCGGACGACTTGACATAAGTTCATAATGATGCAACTCACGTTATAAGTAAGCTGTCGTGTCAAGTGCGCCGATGAGCCCTTGCAAGATCTCTTTTTGTGAAGATCCTTTCTCCCCTTCCACTGCCTGTGTTTCATTCGTATCGCCCACGTTATCGTGATATATCTGTAACGTTTCTACGATATCTTGCAAGCCTTGGTTCTTTCGGCCAAGCATCTGGAGCGCATGTGCACGAATCTGCTCAAATCATAAGCACAAAAGTTATGAAACGAGCGCAAAATGACATACCCCATCATCTTCCATGATTATCCACGCTAATATATAATCAACTGTCTGCAGGGTAAAGAGACCACCATCGAGTCGCCTTAGATACCATGCGTCTTGATCTTCTTCCGAAATTTCGTCGCCATCCGCTGCAAGCTCCTGCAACACCATGAAGCGATTATCAAAGTCAAGCGTCGTCATTGCTTACCCTTTTCTCTGCCTCTATTTCCGTATTTATAGCTTTTAGGCGAGTCCTGGCACTATCGCGGATCTCTAAAAGTTTGTCAACTTTTTCGAAGTTCCCTTCGACAAACTTTGCCAGGAGACGAATTCGAGCTGGGGAATCCGAGGCAAGGTTGGAAAACAACGAGGAAATAATTCCTAATATGTGGGCGAGGTCCTCTGATCCTGGAAGTCCTATATTTGCCTTTTGTTTCTTCGCTACCTAAATATTCGCTGGGTCACTATACCTTACTGAAGGAGAAATCGACTGACCTTGCCCATGAATGCGGAGAACAAGGTTTTGAGCCCGAGGGCTTCGACGAAAGCTTCACATATCGCCGAGCCCGTACTTCCGGACATAGCATGATCCAAGGTCTTTATGGAGCGAGACTTCGATTGCAATTTCTCCCTGAAGACCTATCAGCATTACACAAAGTAACACAGTGTAGCCATAAAACGGACTTCATCATTAAAACCATAAGATCTGGCCCCTCTGCGACAAGGAACAGTCTCTTGATACGTGGTTCACTTAATACAGAGCACAGCGAGTCGAACACGTTTTCCATAAATTCTGTTTCGTCTGCATCTACTGGATCTCTTCGTCTGTAGTGCTGCATAAGGCGGGTCAGTATGGTATTATCCAAGACAGCGTATGCTTCATCGCTTACAGAAAGAACTTTTAAAAGCACCTCTACCCCGTCTTCTTCACCTAATTTCAAACGATTCTCCGTGTTACTTTGAAGGAGGATGGAGAGTAGCTCTGCAGCGTAACCTCGATTTTCATCATGTTCCTTTGATTCTATCCTCTTCAGAATCCACTGAAGTAGTCGGGTCTTTGAAATAAGTTGGATTGACAGTTCAGGCTTGAAGCCAAGAATGTTTTCGAAGATTCCTGTTGCACTGCTCAGTATAAGACCGACCGAGATTGAGGCTGATATATGCACCTAGAACATGAAATACTCCTTGTCGATCAGACTCTTCTGCTTCATTCATCCGTGCCAAATTGTCGACTAAAAGCTCCAAAATCGAGTTTTCGACCTGATAACATTCGCATGTCAACTCGGAAACTTTCTATGACCAACGGAAAACACACAAAGACTTGTACAAGGGCCTTCAACGCTTCCTCCGAACCTTCTACTCCCTCTTCTTCTTCCTCTGCTTCATTCCCCACGTCCTCATCGGTAAGTTCGTGGATTAGCTCGACGACATCAATGACGATGTCCATATTCTCGTGGGTCAGAAGTCCAATAAGCATAGCCACCGTTTCTGACCGCACAATTTCTGGATAAGCTAGTACTGGAGCCTGAGATAGAGGTAGTAATGATTTTATAGCGCCATCAAGATCGGCCTCAGAGTCAATAAACCTTGACGTAGTTAAGTGAATGGGTTGCAGTGTTGGTTAAAGACGATAACAACATACTTCGAGGGATCCTCTGGGTATTTTGATCGTTGGTCCGTGTTCTTGTTCACAGCGCGCTCAAATCGTAAAAGCATTCTTCGAATTGAAGTAACAGTAAGTTCCTCGGACTATCGCATTTCAGCCGCGTTGTCGTGAATAAGTAAGATCGAGAAATGCTCACTTCATCCTGTACACCTTCCCCACTAGCATTCTCAAAAATATTCAGAATTTCCTTCTGTTCTAATGTGAGGCCACCGCCAAAAAAACGCCCTTCATCGTCTTCCTCCGCGAAGTAATCTGCGTCACCTCCCGGCGCGAATTCGCCAACCATATCCTCATCTTCAACTTCTTCAACAGTGGCAGCACGAGATTTCCTTTTTGCAGGTACACTTCCATTACTTGAAGAAGGCTCTAATGGTACCACTGAAGACGTTGTATCCATTCGCATCTTCTTCAGCATTTCAGGCGTAGGGTTATCTGGTAGTTTCCTCTTGTTCCCTCCAGAGGGGAATTTTGGAACCTGCCACATTTTAAGCTTTCCAAGAAGTTTAAAGAGGTATGAATGGTACCTTGAAGAGTTTGTCAATATCCATGGTAAACCTCACTGTCTGCAAGCTCGTTTTCCAGGTGTATACTCTATAGGATCAAGAGCTACGTGAGTTGAACGAGAATCGACGAAATATAAGTAAACGTGAATACGCATAAGCTGTATGACGAAGAAGCGTACATTCGGTAGAGAAAGCGTTGACCGAAAGATTAAGATGTCCCTTCCTTGCAACTTGTAAGTGACTTCACTGTTTCCGTTCCAACATCCAAGTACGCGAGTCCGTTCTATTTGCGGATGTTTTGCAAAGGCTTTTGATATTGATCACGTGGACACAAATGTTAGGGATACCCCAAGGCATGATTCTCGCGTTTACCCTTTCCAGTCCAACACCCCCGCTCGCCCCTCCGGCGGCATGTCTGCTCCTTCCTCCATGGAGCCAGTCGTGCATCTTGCCACAACATCTGACATTGAAATACGCGTTGCACGCATAGCAGACCCGAATATTGGTATGCATTAGCACTATGGTGAACGTCTCGTAGACCACTGACAAGTGTTCCTTACAGACCTCAGAACGAAATATGCAGTGGCATCCGAAGTGCGAGAGATGCTTGACACAGTTCGAGATACTGAGTCTCTACGTGCATTGCCCTGTTTAATCCCCGCCGTTGTCGAGCTCCTTCGCTCTGGAGAGCCTGCTATGCAGAAGGACACACCCGAATACCAATTTCGTCGTCTTCTCCTCGAGATGCTACATCGTCTTCCAGTCAACGAAACTGCTCGCTCTTTCGTCCCAAATATATTCAATTGCATGCTGCATATTCTTCGTCACGACAATGAAGAAAATGGGGCGACTGCTTGTAAGACGATGGTCGACCTTATTCGCAGCTATCGTTCCCTCACAGAAGAGCATTTGAAGGAGTTCGCTACCATTTTCAAAGAGGTCTTTGTTAGTATGAGAGGCCTAGTGGACAAGATTCTATCGGAAGACTGCCCAATCCTGGATGTCAACATCTTGCTCCCTAGCATTCGAAGTTTTAAAGTGGTTGGAGAAATGGGCATGGTCATGGTTATCATGTCTCAAGTTCACCGTAACCTTGTGGCATCCACTATTCAAGACACTATGTCTCCAGCGTTTGAAGTATTGGCCTTGGAATCACCTGCGCAGCACAAGGCGAGAGTGGATTATGAAGCGATGGGTGGTATCTGGGCTGGAATGGCGCCAACTATCAAGAACACCTCTGCATACAGTGACTTTATACATGCACAGATTAAGGTGTGACTTTTTATTCTTGCTAATGTCGGCGGTTGACCAAGGGAAACCGCAGATGCTTTCATATCTTGCCTATGTGATGCGCTTCTCGGGAGAACAAGATCCGACATACGGAGAAACTTTGATTTTGAGTGCATTACGCATTCTTCAAGACTGCCCAGCCAATGGCATTGCGTTGAGGAAGGCTAGTTAAGTTTGGTGTAATGATTATCTTTTTCTTACTATGTGTGCACAGGAATTAATGGTCGTTTTCCGTCATTTGATGGGTACTGCTCATCGAAAGGCGCTTTTTAATCACCTCGATAAGCTTTTCGATGAGCGTGTTCTTCTGGGAACAGGAATTAGCAGCAAGGAGATGTTACGGTGCGCTCTTGTTTTTTTGTATCCCTGAGTAAAAGCTAAAACAAGTTACACAACAGGGCAGCTGTTTATAGTGCTGTGGCTGATCTGGTGCACCACGTCAGGAGTGAATTGACACCAGCTCAGTTGGCGCATGTCGTCCACGTATATTCCGGCCTTATACATAATCCTGCCCTAGGAAACAATCTCCACACATTGTTCGCGAAAATGATGTTTGGTCTTACCGATGCGATATTAGCAAAGGAAACTCCCCAGGGAGCTGCACGTCTCGTGGGAGCTATGTTCGAAACTTGCCTCGAGCGGCTGGAAGGACTTTGTGCTGTTCAGGACGAAGTCAATGGGAGGTTGGAACGTTCCAAAAGTGATCCTGCACACGTCAGCCTGGATGTTTCCTTTATCGAGAAAGCCCGGCCAATTGGAGGTGCAGTGTATGCGATAGAGAAACCAGAAGATGTTATACAAGGTGAAATATATAACTTATTGTCAAATCATCGTTACTCAGCTGCTACATAGAATCTCGGATGGTTTTCAGGACACTTCTTCACGGATTTCGGGTCTGCCTGACGGCACTGAAAAAATGTGACGCTCCTGCGCCTGATGGCACGCTGATTTTCCGATTCTTTGAGGGATGCATACGCTGCATGTCCTTATTCGATCCGGATCCCCGCGTTAATGATCAGAACGATGCGATTGACTGGTTTGGGCATGCACTTTTTGAAATCAATCTCCATGTTTTCCAAGAAGTTTGGACTCATAAAATGGAATTCTTCTTCGAGCATGCACGGAAACGTATCATCCTTCTCAATATCTGCCAGTTTCTCTTTACTCGCGAGGGTACTTCTCCTACGCTGTTAGCTATTGTGCTGCGGTTTCTAGTAGATCGTCTCCCTATGCTCGGAGAATATGATGATCTTACAGCTGCTGCAACTATTCGGCTTTACAAGATGGCATTCGGCGCAGTGACTGCGCATCCGGGCACAAACGAGCCCATTCTTGCCTCGCATATGGGAAAACTACTACTTGATTGCTTTCCTCTGGCAGCAAAAGCTTCAAGACCAACGAATTACTTTCATTTACTCCGGGCGCTTTTCCGTGCCATCGGAGGGGGCGGAGGACGCTTCAGTTTGTTGTACGATGCTGTCCTTCCAGCTTTGCCTGAAATGCTAGAGAGTATGAATCGACACATGGCGACATCAGAGGGCCAGGCGAAGGATATGATAGTCGAGCTTTGTCTTACTGTCCCTTTGCGCTTGACACACCTTCTTCCACATTTGTCATACTTAATGCAGCCGCTTGCTCTAGCTTTACGAGGCGGCCCAGAGCTGGTTTCTCAAGGTCTCCGCACTCTTGAGCTATGTATCGACAACTTGACGCCAGACTTCCTGGATCCCACCCTTGGTACTGTCCTCAGAGAGCTAATGGAAGCTTTGTTTAGCCATCTGAAGCCGCTCCCTGCCAATCACCACCCAGCTCATACCACAATAAGGATATTAGGAAAGTTAGGAGGACGGAATCGCCGGTTATTGGCGAAAGAACCTGCTCTCAGCTATCGACATCACTCTGAGCCTCCAAAAATGGCGGTCGCGTTCGGGGGTACTGTAGAAAAAGTTGAACTCCGGCCAGTAGCTGCGTTGGCTTCCCAGACATTAGGCAAGGGTAATGCTCCAGATCGTTTGTATGCCTATAACTACTTGGAAAACTGTCTCTCCATGATTCTACATGAGGTACGTTAGTCTATTTCGGAGCGTAAATATGATGGATTGGAATTATTCTGATGCTATACATGCCAGGGAATCAAAGGTCGCAATGCGGAAGAGACTTTTGTGAGTATTTTGGAAGGTGTTTACGATGCTCTTCACCTCCCCGACATTCAAGAGCAAGCAGAGACCTATATTCGGAAGCTAGGACGAACCATCTTTGAGATGGAAGTGCGGCGATACCAAAGTCCTCATTCAGGCACGAGGCCTTCACCGAGCAGCCTTCTTTCGTGCTATCTGGACGCGATACCGCATGCGTTGGCGCGTGAGCAGCCAGAGGAAGCAGAAAGGGCTCAATCAGTAATTTCTCTCATCATTCAAGACCTTGTTTCTATGAATGGCCAGCGGAATACAACCCCACAGCAAATCATATTAATATTGCACCAGATTGCAAATCGGTTCACTGCTCTATGCCTTGACGATTCATGGGTCCGCATGAGCGCTGGATGTAGCGGCATACGAATCATGACTTCTACTCCAGATCTAGGAGTTAGATGGGTTAACGACCGCGACATAGATTTGGTCCGTACAATGTTACATATTCTCAAAGACCTTCCGCATGATCTTCCTCGCGGCGTCGATAGCGTCATTGACGTCCTTGTTAGCGTTCTGCGCATATGCAGCGCTCATTTGGATTTCCAAGGCGAAGGCCCAGCACAGGTACAAGCCCGAACTAAATTGGTCCATCTAGTTGGAATTTTCTTCCCAGAACTGCAAAGTTCAAATCCTGTAGTTCGGGATGCCGCGCAGAAATGCATTGGTATCTTGGTCAATCTTAGTGGAAGACCAGCCGTTGAACTTCTGATGCCGCATCGTGACCGCATGCTAGTAGGGATCTACACAAAACCTTTACGTGCCTTACCGTTCCCTAAGCAAATAGGCATGATTGAAGCAATCCGTTATTGTGTCAGTCTGGACCCTCCACTTGTTGAGCTCAACGATGAGCTTCTTCGACTTTTACATGAAACTCTAGCACTTGCAGACGCTGAAGATTCCCAACTTTTGGGCCGGGGAAATATTCGTCAAGGAGGTCTCGAGGTTATCAAGCTCCGCGTAGCATGCATCAAACTATTGACTGCTTCGATGCCGCTCACTGACTTCTTCTCCAGGCAACATCAAACCCGCCAGAGGTACAAGTTCACTTATATATGAGATGATGTGATGTTAAAAGGATGTTTTGCCAGAGTTACTGGTGTTTACTTCAAATCACTTTACTCTCCTTCGCCGGAGGTGAAAGATGTTGCGCACGAGGGCCTTCGCATGGTTCTCACTCATCAAAGCAGGCTGCCTAAGGAGTTACTTCAAACGGGTTTACGTCCCATTTTAATGAACCTAGCAGACCCCAAGAGACTCTCTGTTCCAGGCTTAGAAGGGCTCGCACGGCTACTTGAGCTCCTAACGAATTATTTCAAGGTTGAAATCGGTCACAAGCTCCTGGACCATTTTCGCATTGTAGCAGATCCACAGATGCTGCAAGCGTCTTCAAGATTATCTCTTGCCGACAACGAAGGAATCATCAAACTCGTTCGCCTTGCCAATATTTTCCACTTGCTCCCATCTGCTGCCAATATCTTCCTTGAAAATCTCATCAACGCTATTGTCCAGACAGAGGCACAAATGCATTTTTCAACTCAGAGCCCATTCTCAGAACCCTTGGCAAAGTATTTGGACCGTTATCCCGTAGAGGGAATTGATTTCTTCATACGACACCTCAATTTCTCTCGCCATCTTCGCACACTGAGAAGCATTCTGCAGGCTAAACTAGCACCAAATCTGCAGCGTGAGCTGGCGTCACGGACCCCCGTTATCGTCAATCGCTTTCTTAAAGGATCTGACGCGACCCAGGTGATCCCCGCGTTAAATATTCTCGATGACCTGGCGGAGCTCATGCCAGCATGGCTTGAAGAGAACAATTATGTCATCGACTCTCTGGTCGAGGTGTGGCATACAATAGCCCCACAGCCAGGGCAAACCGCAGTGATCATCCCTGAGATTATCCATCGGCACTGCGTTATCCTCGACATTTTTATGAAGGCTTTAAAGCAGACTCCTCGGATTGACTTGCTTTTCGAAGTTGTTGATGTTTATAACCGTAACCTAGGCATTGATCTTATCCGCATCACCCAGTTTCTTTATCAGCACGCAGCTATGAGCGACGATATCTTGTTCCGCCGCAACGTCCTGATGAGATTTCTCACTTGGTTTACGGATACGTCGTACTCCTGGTCGCAGAAAGCATACTTCATCCGCTATGTCGTTACACCCACACTCCTTGTTCAGGCAGCTCGTTCCACTCCGAAGGAACGCTTACTGGACACTGACTTTGTGAACCAACTCCATCGCATCGTGTGGCATCCAATTACTGAATCGGCCGCATTTTCGGAGACCGACGACATGTTCAAAATCGAAGTACTCCATTTCACGACAGTCTTGGTCCATCATTATTCCGATTTACTAGAGGATGTAAAGAAAGACATCATCAAGTGCGCCTGGTCTTTCATTGGCACCAGCGATGACATTATCGTCAAACAAACTGCCTATCTACTTGCCGCTCGCTTTTTCGCAGCATTTCCGACTCCTCAAAAGTTCATCCTTCGCGCATGGACAGGGTTATTGCGGTCCCCTCATTCTGAAGGACGAGCTGCAGTACGGCAGGAAGCATTAGCAACACTGGCGCCCTCACTTCCACAATCTGATCCAGGCGAGCAGGGTCATCCACAGTGGGCGAAAACCACTCGAAGGTTACTGGCAGAAGAGGGTCTTGTGCAAATGATTGCTATTTATCAACTGATCGCGAAGCAGCCAGAGCTATTCTTCCCTGTGCGATCGCTCTTTATTCCTCATATGACGAATTCGCTCAATAAGCTTGGGATGTCTGCCACTTCTACACCTGATACACGCACACTTTCGATCGACATTCTTCAAGTTATATTCAAGTGGGAGGAACAAGCTTCACAAGCCTTACAAAATTCTACCACAGGAGGCGAATCCAGCAAAGGAGATCATATTTGGCTGACTCCTCTTGGCTTCCGCGAAAACATGGTTAGCTTTCTCGTTCGCCTGGCTACAATTCCACACGAGCAACCGTCTAGGGGCCCTCTCGTTGCGCGGGCTTTATCATTGCTCCAGATGATGGTGGGTCCTAATGGCTGGACTGATGTCACAGTCGGTTTACGGTTTTTCTCTCGAGCGTTGGAGCAGGTGGGTCATGTTTTGTTCCCTTAAACTACACACATATTAACATATTCTTACCTTCTTTTCTTTAGAATGATTTGAACAACGATTCCACCCTTTCTCAGGCACTCGCAGCAGCCAAAGTCCTTCAAGTTGTTGCCGCAGAGCAGCCAGATACTTGGTACAACGCAAATACAACCATCCTTCAGAAACTTGTTAGGAAAGGATTGCTTACCGAAGAATTTGGTCTACAAGATGCATTGCACCCCATTTTTGAACACTTGATCCGGCTTTACCCGCTTCCTAAAGAAGATGAAGAACAGCACGGGGAAATATCTGAATTTCACTCATGGGTCTACACGGCTATTGGAGATGGCTTGCGCAACTCGACCTCTCTCCGTGGCGTGCTTCTCATGCTCAAGTCGGTTGTCGCTATTACCCCTGAGCGTATCGAGCCATTCAGCCAGCAGCTCATGAAGTTGCTAAGCAAACTGGCTAAAGAACACATCCAATCTTCCTCCCCCGTCTCAGGCATTGACAATGGGGTCCGACTTCTCATAGCCATTCTCGACATTTGCCAAATATCTGTCGCCTTTCTTGGAGATCAACGCAGATGGCTTCTTAGCACGTTGTGCGTCCTTGCAGACAAGTGCAAAAGCCCCCAATTGTGCCGCTATATGTTGGATCTTGCACGAACATGGGCTATGCATCGACAAGAGGCTTATCCTACAATGAAGGAAAAGGCTAGTCTCTTGCAGAAAATGACTGCCTTTGAAAGCCGAGGAGACGTCCTGTTTCATCCTTATCTCGAACTCATTTACGAGATATACACTGAACCTACCCTCCGCCGCAGTGATCTCACAACGCGTTTGGAACAATCTTTTTTGTTGGGGTGCCGGGCCAAAGATACTGCTCTGCGAGAAAGATTCATGGATCTTTTGGACGTCAGCGTGCCTCGATCACTTTTCAGTCGTCTAACATATATACTGGGGGTTCAGAACTGGGAGGCATTGGCTGACTACAACTGGATTTACCTGGCTCTCCACTTGATCCTCTCTGCCGCCGATGCTGAAGTACCCGGGACATATGAACGCCGACTGCCATCATCTGAATCGAACATTCTTATTTCACGTCCAAAGACGCATGCCGTTCTTCGCCCCATGCAGCGCCTATTATTTTTGGATCCCGAAGTTGCTCATGAGACTTGGATATCTGTTTTCCCTGCCGTGTGGTCGACTCTTTCGCGAAGAGAACAGGCAGACGTCACAATACATATGATTAATCTGCTTAGCAAGGACTATCACATCAAACAAGCTCAACTAAGGCCGAATATCATCCAGACTCTCCTAACAGGTGTACATGCATGCACACCGCCAATGACCCTTCCGCCGCATCTCGTGAAATATCTCGCTAAGACTTTCGGAGCCTGGCATATTGCTTTGGAGATTTTGGGAGCATCCCTGGAGTACTCTAAGGATGATGAACCTAGCATCCGTGACTTTGTCTACGACTCACTCGCCGAAGTTTACGCTGAATTGGCTGAGGATGACATGTTTTATGGATTATGGCGACGACGTTGCTTACACCAGGAGACAAACATTGCACTTGCATTCGAACAGAATGGTATGTGGGAGCAAGCTTCAAGTGCGTACGAAGCTGCCCAAAGTAAGACTCGAGCAGGCTCTCTTCCTTTCTCCGAGTCAGAGTATTGCCTGTGGGAAGACCATTGGGTTTTAGCGGCTGAGAAACTTCAGCAGTGGGATATCCTTTACGACTTCGCGAAGAGTGAAGGAAACCAGGAGTTAGTGCTAGAAGCTGCATGGAGGACGAAGGAATGGGCAGATCACAAAGAGAGTTTGGAAGAACAGATTAACCAGCTGCCCGAGATACCAACTCCTCGCCGAAGAGTGTTTGAGGCTTTCATCGCGCTGCTAAAACTTCCTGGAGCCTTGGAGAAAAATGTGGAGTTCACTAGGATTCTCGAAGATGCGATGCAACTCTCATTAAGGAAATGGGTCGGACTCCCACCTAACCTATCTGCTGCCCATATCCCTCTGCTACAGCATTTCCAGCAGTTTGTAGAGCTTCAAGAAGCTGTCCAGATATTTGGATCACTGTCGCAAACAACTGCACAAAATCTAGAGAAGAAATCGTCAGAACTCAAAATGGTTCTCCAGGCCTGGAGAGAACGTCTGCCAAATTTGCACGACGATATTAATATCTGGAGTGATCTCGTCGCCTGGAGACAGAATGTTTTCCATTCTATCAACAATGCCTACATGCCTCTCATAGGCGCTAACCAAGGCGCGGGTGGGGCAGCCAGCAACTCAAATACCTTCGGTTACAGAGGTTTCCATGAAACTGCATGGATAATTAATCGATTTGCACATGTTGCACGGAAGCACGACCTTTTGGACGTTTGCTTTACTTCCTTGACCAAGATTTACACGCTACCCAACATCGAAATATCGGAGGCTTTCTTGAAGTTGCGCGAACAAGCTCGCTGTCATTATCAGAAACCAAATGACCTTCCGGCTGGTTTAGAAGTCATCAATAACACGAACCTCATGTTTTTTTCAATCGCTCAGAAAGCTGAGTTCTACACGTTGAAGGGCATGTTCCAGGCCCGTCTTGGTCGAAATGAGGAAGCAAACTCCACCTTCGGACAAGCCGTTCAGCTAGACATGACACAGCCTAAGGCATGGACTCAATGGGCTCGATGGAACGACCGGATGTTCAAGGAAAATCCAAGCGATCTAAGCTACGCTCACAACGCCGTAAGCTGTTACCTTCAAGCAGTGGGGCAATATAAGAGTGCTAAAAGTCGACCATTGATCATCCGTATTCTGTGGCTTTTAAGTTTGGATGATAATGCATCGACAATTTCGCGAGCTTTTGATACATATAAAGGCGATGCAGCCTTTTGGTACTGGATTGCATTAATTCCTCAGCTCTGCCATTCACTTTCACATCGTGAATGGAAGCAGGCTCGCTATGTTCTATTAAACCTTGCACGGCATTATCCTCAGGTACGTTCATGGTGTCTATATATTATTCAGCTGGCTCATAAATAACTCTGCTAGGCATTATTTTATCATTTGCGCACGACACGCGAGGAAATGCAGCTAGTGAAGAAGGCGCGTGTTGCCCAAGCTGCGGCAGAACAAGCCCGAAGAGCCAATACTGATCAAGTCATGAGAGACGGAACCGACGGAAGCCACCCAGATCTGAGTGCCAACACTACAACGCAGCCTGATGGCAATCAACCCGAGCGGCCAGGTATGGGAACAGGAGATAGCACATTATCTTTCCCTCGTCAACCTTTGGATTATGTGGATGAAGTTCTCCAAGTCCTCAAGACCACTTTCCCTCTTCTCGTTCTCAGTTTAGAGACCATGGTGGATCAAATCCAACATAAATTCAAGCTATCGCCCGAGGAAGATGTTTACCGGAATGTTTCCTTGTTGCTCCAGGAAGCTGTTCAGGTGATTGCATCCATTTAGCGTGTGCTGACTGAACCGCCGAACTGATATGTGGATTTCAGAGCTACGTGTTAAGGATGAATGCCCAAGAAGATGACGGCTCTCTTAGTCTCCAAACGCAGCAAACTCTTGTCCGAATGATTGCAAATATGCCGCAGCATGTAAAAGTGAGTCGGTTTCGATAGGAATGATTGATTGTGCTGAAGAATTTGAGTAGAAAGACTTTGAAGATGACTTCGTTAACAGCAAGCCAACTCATTACGAATATATTCAACGACTGCAACAGTGGCGAGACCGATATGAGAAAACCCTAGATTCTCGGTCCCGGATGCAACCCCTTGCCGTATTGAGCCATTACTTAACTGAATTCCAGTATAGCAAGGTAGACGAAATCGAGGTTCCTGGACAATATACTGAGGTTAATGCTTGGGTTTTTGTTATTGGAGCTTTAATTGATGTTTTTCGCTGCAGGACAAGGATACGAATCAGAATTTCGTTAGGATCCAGAAATTCGATTCCAAGTTCGAAAACTGTAGATCTAATGGCACCTGCTGGAAGCGATTTACGATTCAAGGCGGCGATAACTCCAGGATATCTTTCACGGTACAGCTACCGTGCCATCGACAATACCGTCGAGAAGAAAGGGTAATGCAGATATTACGCACTTTCAATAGGTGAGCAGTCTTTGCGCATAAAATTAGAAAACGCATCATTTACCCCAACGTGCTCTAGCGCGTTGAATCGCAAAAAAGAAACGCGCAAACGCAATCTTGCATTCCACGTTCCCGCTGTGGTTTGCTGTAGCCCGACATTGCGGCTGCTGCAAACAGATTCCTCATACATACCTCTGGGCGATATTTATGATCTGCACTGTGAAGAATCCGGCATATCACGAGAGGAGCCTATTCTATTTGCCGGAGAAAAAGTGAAGAATGTATTGCGAGAGTTCCGGCAATCCTCTACAAGACAGGTATGTTGTTAACTGTGTTCATATCATTTTATGTCTAAACTAAAAGTTCTGCGTAGTTAACGAAGACGGAGTATATCACACTAAAGAAGGATATTTATGACGAAGTCACCGTAAAGATGGTCCCCGAAGACATACTTACACATGTAAGCCCTGTTTCGACCCCGTTTTTCTAAAGATTTTATAGTCTGACTCCTGGTTCAGTACATGATTCGGACCATGAATGGTCCTAGCGACCTATGGCGCATGCGAAAACAGTTTGCCCTGCAGGTCGCCTCTTCAAGCTTCATGACCTATGTCTTCTGTCTCTCGAGTCGTCATCCAAGTCGGTTCCAGATTTCACGGTCCACAGGACTGATTGCCATGACTGAGCTTCTGCCAGGTATGCTCGGTGGGTTGTGCGATCTTCTCTACGCTGTCAATTTTAACGTGCTCCCTCTATATAGGCGTTTCCAATCAGGCTCCCGTGTTTGCCACTAGCGATGTTGTTCCATTCCGCTTCACCCCCAACATGCAAAACTTCTTGGGATCTGTATTTACGGAAGGTATCTTGACATCGGGGATCATGGCGATTGGACGCTCTCTCACTGAACCTGAAGTAATATTTTTTTCTACTGCCTGAATAAGTTTTCTGACATCACTTTCGGTAGTTTGAGTTGGAGCAGTCGCTATGTCTCTTTGCGCGTGATGAAGTAGCTGGTTGGATGACCATGAGGGCCAGACCCTGGGCTGTGGATCATGTATTCCGTCAGGGCGTGGCTGCCAATATTGACGGACTGGTCAAACGTGCAGAAACTATGGCATGCAAAAATGAACGGGAGAACGTAAGTTCTTACATTGGGCAGATGAGTTGCCTATACTAATATTTCCTCATCAGGCTCTGCAAAATAACGGGGCCACAGCCACTGTGCCCGTTGTGCAAACAGTAACAAACCTTATTTCGAGCGCTACTAATCCTATTCAACTCGCGAAAATGGGAGAATTATATCACCCTTGGTTCTAATAACCCCTCTGCTATCGACTACCTTTTCTTTTTCATCTTTTGGACTTGTAAATGTAAAGTTCCCAGTTGTACTAGTTTGTAACCATACGCTGTACACATTCATGATTGGATTTAATAAATTTTATCGTCGCAATATCTGCATCAAAGCTGCCCGCCTCCCGTGTCTAGCCGACGATATACTTGTGTGAAGATTGCTACCATGCTGAAGCTGCGGCTAGCGATCATTGCGGTACTCGATTAAAAACGTACCAGCGATTATATTATAACTACAGTAAAAATACACACATACAAATCATGGTCGATGGGCCCCACGAACAAGACCCTCTGTTTGCCGAAAGGATTGTATGAAGCCTTCACTCTCAAGCATCATCTACAGAGGCGCAACTTCAGGAACAGCAACAGAATAAACAAAGCATACACGCACATCTTCCGCCATAGTATACACGTCCGACCCAGGTCTATTGTACATCATGGCATTCGCAAACATGAGGTAAATATCTCTTTGATATTCAAGAGAGTTGGCGATCAGCCCATCCTTCACTTTTGCCTTGATTGTTTTGAGGTCGATCGGCCGCTTGACGATATCACGGTAGTCTGGAGCCTCAGTGGTCTTGATGGGATTATGAAAGATATTGCCACTGCGATGCTGTGAGATTTGCAAGTGTAGCATGTTGATCACGCTCTGAAAGCGCTTCAGCGCAACTTGCTCTTCTGTGCGCGTGTTGTGCCGCGTTGGCCGGGTACGGGTATTATGTGAGATAGACCCTATGGAAATAGGACATAAGTTGCACTGAGAATACAATAATCACCAGGGTACATACCAGTTTCATCCTCATCCACTGGTTCTGAGTCGTCTCTCATCCGTTTCTTTTCTCGCGGTGATTCAGCCAATTCCATGAAGGACGCCTTGCGTTTACCTAGCATTGAAATGGATAATGAACAAAGTTGATATACACATCTTTCTGTGTACTTACTTTCTCGTCGCCGCATGACAGTAACGTCTACTGGTGCAGGAGAATAATCCTCTTCTGCCTGCGGAGTCTCTTCCTTGACTTCTGCTTCAGTGTCGACTTCCATTGGTGCGGGAGATGATACTTCTTCCGTGACTTGCCTTGGCTGTCGACGAGTTCGTCCACGAGTTTGCAACGGGGGTCCAGAAGAAGCGGCAGATGATTTGCGACGACGGGTCGAGCCTGCATTAATAACTTTAGCTTAGGTGTATAAAGTAAATAATTAATGGGGGACATACGTCGAGTAGCATGAGCAGGCTCTTCTTCGGATGCTTGATCCTCGTCTTCATCGTCGACCATGTGAGTGGACTTGGATGCGGCTGGCTCGTCGGACCCTGGCTCAGCTTCATCATCAGGATGATGCTCCGAAGATTCAGGTTCTTCCGAATGCTCTGCAGGTGTTCCCATGAGTTCTAACTCGGTTCGCTCGTCTTCCACTACCTCTTGAGCGTGCTCATCGTCATGTTCATGCTCTTCTTCCTGCTGCGCGCTCTCGGTATCCTGCTGGGAGTCCTCTACGTCCTCCTGCCCTGTTTCCGTCTCAGCCTCGACCGTTAGCTCTTGGTCTTCATCCTGATCGTGTTTATGTTTCTCAGATTCTTCCAGAATTTGGTCTTGGCTCTGTCTTTTGCCTAGCTTTTGCGCCGCTTCCATCCCCTGATGTACCTGGTCCTCTTCCTCCTGCAATTCGTGGTCTCCCTCCAAGTTCTCTCCAGTCTCCGCCTCAGTCTCTACCTCCGCCTCCGCCTCCACTTCTGCCTCTGCCTCCACTTCTACCTCCACTTCTGCCTCTGCCTCTGCCTCTGCCTCTGTATTTGCTTCGGCCCCTGCATCGGCCTCTCCCATTGCCTTTGCCTCCGTCTCTGCCTCCGCCTCAGTCTCTACCTCCGCCTCAGTCTCTACCTCCATCTCAACCTCAGCCTCGATCTCTGTCGCTTCGTCCTGATTCTGATTTCCATCGGGGATGACCTCCTCCTGCATCTCCAGATCCTGTTTTCGGTTCTGTTCGTCTTCTTGCTCTGGCTTTGCTTCCGAGGTATCAGCGTGCTTTTCAGCCTCGCCCTCCGCTTTTTCTTGCTCCTGCGTACCCTCCTGCTCCGAAACCTGATCCAACTCCATCTTATTCACCTGCACCTGATCGACACGACCATTCGCCTCGATTTGTTCTGCGCCTATGCCCTCAAGTTTGTCCGCCTCTGTCTCTGCATCATGAGATTCCTCTTCCTCCGTTTGCTCTGATGGTTCATGTTGCACATGAGCCCCCTCTTTGCTATGATCCCCTTGAAGTCCCTGGAACGGTCCTTCCAACCCTTCCGGGGATTGGACATGCTCAGAATCCTGTCGCTCTGGTTCTGATCCAGGCGAAAGTAGGTGAGAGGGCTCCCCTATAATCTCCATAGCTTGATTCTGCTGCTCGACCTGTCGCGAATTCTGCTCGGTATCGACCTCTATTTCCTCCTGCACCGATAGGTATTCCTGCTCGTGGTCTGATTCTTCTTCTTCAGAGTTCGCGGCGACCATCAGCTCGCCATTTTCTTCCTCCTGCACTGGCGTCATAGTCTCCTCCTCCATTTCAACCATCTGTCCACTAGTTTCTGCCTGCTCCTCTGGCGAAGATTCTGGGATTGCATCTTCCATTAACGCATCATCCTGAGGAGCTTCTTCGGATACTGTTTCGGCTGGCGTCTGCATGGCGGGGGCGGTGCCGAGTGGTGAGATTTGAGAGTCCACTAACTCGTCAGCCAGCTCGTTTTCCTCAGCAGTTTCGTCATCTCCAGTCTCTGCTATTACCTCAACCTGCGCCGGAGAGTCTGAAACATGAGGGGATGTTGGTGCTATTTCTGAGGCTGGTGGAGGAGACTTGACTTCAGAGACCTCTTGTTCTCGTACTGGACTCTCTTTTGCTTCAAGTACGTCTGAGTCCACCTGTCCCTTATCTGGATCGGCTGGAGCTGCATTCTCGTCCTAAAGTATTATGAATGCCCATTAGATGCATTACTAGCGGAGAGTAAACCTACTCGTTGCTGAGAGTGGGATGGCGATGAGCCGGAGTCGGTCACGCCACTCAAGTCAGATCCATCGAAGACTTCATCGACAATCTCCGGAGGGAGAGAAGATGATCCCTGATATAAGTATTAGCGAAAGAATACATGTATGTGCTGAACGACCTGCCTCAACGTCCTTCTTCGGCTCTTCTTCCGGTATTGGGGTACCTTTCAGCTTAGCCTTTACCTTCTCGTCCCATTGTCCGCTTTTAATGGCCTCGATCTCTCCCATAAGGGTCCTTTTCAGGCAGAGTCAGTACATGAGTGTATTGATGACGAAGGACGAACTTGAAGTTGGCTTCTTCGGCAGCAATATGTTCGCGCAGCTCATCGAGCCGAAGTTTGTAGTACTTTTGAGCCAATTTGAGGTTTATCGGTGCTTTTTAACTTGTGAGCCAGGAATGTTGGAAGCCACATCATAGTCGTACCGTGTATAACCGCATTCTCGTCGCTCCTGCAGAATTAAGACGCGTTAATAATGCAGACACGGTATTGGAAGGCAGACCTTTCACCATTGGAATCCAGACGCTTTCAGTAGGCTGTCGTAAAAAGCACTGCACGACTAGAATCCAGTGTGAATGTACAGAGTAATATTGTAATAGCATGGGGCTTACCTGTGCAGTAAAGAAGGCCCTGGGTCGGTGGAGGAGGGGATGTTTTGAGAGAAGCTTTGCGACATTGGTCCAACTGGACGAGGAGGCGCCGAGCTCGTAGACGGACTGTGCGATGAGCAGACATTCGACGTTGCTGAGGGACGTGACGTCGGGAGTTGGCTGGACGGCGCGGCGGCGGGATGAGCGGGACATGGGGGATAAATAATAAAATATTAATTGGAAGGAAATTACGCGCTAACACGCGACACGTGCAAATGCTCCCACGTGTGACGTGTGACTCGAGGCAATGACGTCCCCTGGCTACGCTGCTACGGCTGGCGAACAATCCAACCATTCCTTATTCCCAACCATGATCATCTCCTCCCTCGTCCTCGCCCTCCTTCCCTTCGCCTCTGCCCGTGTCCACAAGCTCAAGCTCCAGAAGCTTGCCCCCACCATCAACAACCACAATTTGGAGGCCGCTTATCTCGCAGAGAAGTATGGCGCGTCTCCCCAGCTCCAGCTCCCCCTCATGGGCGCGGGTGGCTCCGGTCGTCGTGTTCGCCCCGAATCAGCCGGCGACGAGCCTCTCTTCTGGACTCAGGACGACCTCGGCAGTGGTCACGGTGTCCCTCTGAGCAGTATGTCTCCTTTCTGTTTCCATGCCACGGTCGCTTACCTCGCACTTTCAGACTTCATGAATGCGCAGTACTTCACCGAGATCTCCCTTGGCAACCCTCCGCAGACAGTATGACTCCTCTCGTGCCTCCAATGTTCTTGGCTATTCATCTCACCGTGCTTCCTAGTTCAAAGTCATTCTGGACACCGGTTCCAGTAACCTTTGGGTGCCCAGCACCAAGTGCACCTCTATCGCCTGCTTCCTTCATACCAAGTATGACTCCAGCCAGTCCTCAACCTACAAGGCCAATGGGTCTGAGTTCTCCATCCAGTATGGCTCTGGTTCCATGGAGGGCTTCGTCTCCAACGACATCCTCTCTATTGGCGATATCACCATCGAGTCGCAGGACTTCGCTGAAGCTGTCAAAGAGCCAGGTCTTGCTTTTGCTTTCGGAAAGTAAGTTAACCTTGTCTGCATGTTACCTTCATACCTTTTTAAACTTGCTATCCAAGATTCGATGGTATCCTAGGTCTGGGCTACGACACCATCTCTGTCAACCACATTGTCCCTCCTTTCTATAGCATGGTCAACCAAGGGCTTATTGATGAACCCGTCTTCTCCTTCCGCCTTGGATCTTCCGAGGAGGATGGTGGCGAGGCTATCTTTGGTGGCATTGACAGCTCTGCTTACAAGGGCAAAATCACCTATGTTCCTGTCCGTCGTAAGGCTTACTGGGAGGTCGAACTTGAGAAGGTCAAGTTCGGTGATGAAGAGCTTGAGCTTGAAGACACCGGTGCTGCCATTGATACCGGTGAGCTGTTCCCTCCTCTCCATATGTCTATCCCAACTAACCTCCTTTATGTGTAGGCACATCCCTCATTGCCCTCCCAGTCGACATTGCTGAGATGCTAAACACTCAGATCGGCGCGAAGAAGTCGTGGAATGGCCAATACACCGTGGAATGCTCCAAGGTTCCCAGTCTTCCCGAGCTCTCCTTCTACTTCGGCGGCAAGCCATATGCCCTCAAGGGCACCGACTATATCTTAGAGGTTCAGGGCACATGCATGTCTGCCTTCACTGGTATGGATATCTTTGGCGGCTCTCTCTGGATTATTGGTGAGCTGCTTCTGAAGTTCGCATATTCCCGATACTGATCGCATCGTATTCTAGGTGATGTGTTCCTTCGCAAGTATTTCACCGTGTACGACCTTGGGAGGCACGCAGTTGGCTTTGCCGAATCTGCCTAAATTTGTACATTCTTTGTGATGCACGATATATGTGAAGTTGCTTTCGATTGCTTGGTTCGTTGTCCGAGCTAGCCACTACTGGCTTTCTACGATACCTACTTTATCATGAAGATTTGCACGTACTGCTGGGTTATTTTGTAGGATAGTATCCGACATACACGTCTTTCAGATAATATGATATGCTATATCAGTACCATTGCTGCCTTGCGCTTTGAGTATTTGATTTTCAGTGGAAGTTGACACGGTCAGACATGGTCTTGCGATGCGCATCTATTTATAGTATCCGCAAGTTTAGCTATATTTCGAAGTTCGTAGCTCATTTCCACTCACTGTGGCCCAAGTGGCCACCACATGTAGCAAAGACATATTTCAAGCACAACTGCGTCAATTCTACACACTACACTGCTATTGTACCTACACGCAGTATAGCTTCATGACTGCCATCCCTTCAAATCCCGCGTTACGCTGGTCGCCATCATTCCTTGCGCAGCAGCCCCCCTCATCGTTGCCTCTGGAACGCTTCCGACACTACAACCTATCACGTTCTTTAGAGAGTACACTTGATAGGGTCAATGTTCTTGGAGATGATGACGACTATGGGCATACTGGGTGAGCTTCATCTCTTCATATATGATTATATCTAATATCAGCCTTAATGTAGATGCGTCAATGCTCTGAGCTGGGCCCGAGACGGGGAAATTCTTCTAAGCGGAGGAGATGACACCACAGTACGGATATGGCGCATGGATCCTACCAATATGGACCAGAAATATCCATTTGTCTGCCGGTCAGTGATCAACACCGGTCACCGAGCAAATATCTTCAACGCCCATATGATGCCCTATTCATCACGGATGTACGTTATCTTCCGACTTGCAAGGTTCCAGTGACTACCCTTGCTCATCCTTATCTGCTGTTACTAGAGTCACCGCTGCGGGTGATAACCAAGTGCGGATATTCGACATCGGGACGGCACTGACCGCAGCGCCCGATAGCGTAGAAACTCAATATACAGCTCGCCAGGCAGGTGTGCAGGTCTTGCGATGCCATGAGAACCGCGTGAAGCGAATTGTGACTGAGGACAGCCCCGATTTGTTTCTGACCGTAGGGGAGGTATGTACACTCCGAAGGTCTTTTCTCATGCTCGAACTCAGATCATGCTTTTATCGGGCATCAGGACGGCTCTGTGAGGCAGCACGATCTGCGCGCACCCCATAATTGTCGAAACGGCTCTTGTCCAGCCCCCCTTATGAAAGTTGGCCACGAGCTGTCGACTCTTTCTCTGTCTCCCCTCACTCCATACCAATTCGTGGTGGCAGGGGAGTCTCCTTATGTGCGTAGACGTTATTCTTTCAGCCTATTCCCAAATATCAATGTGGGGCATTGTCATTTCATAGGGCTACCTTTTTGATCGGAGGCATTTTGGGCGTCGACTTGAGGTGCAATGGGGGACGGTTCCACGAGCTGGAGAGGAGATGACAACCTGTGTGCGTCGGTTTGGACGGCCTCCTAAACCTGACGACGATCGTCGTGGACGTGGCAGAACCGAACACATTACTGGTTCTCGCGTTTCCACTTCGAATGGCCATGAGGTAGGCTTCATTGATAACAACACTGTAATTTCATGAATTACGACTTAATTATGTGTGTAGGTGCTACTTAGTGGGCTATCTGCTCGTTTATTCTCTACGTTCATTACGCTGACGCGACTCCAGCTTACAGTGGCGACGGCGTATACTTATACTCAACATACGACGAACCACAATCTGATGATAGTCTCGCTTCACCGTCATCGTCACCTATTCTGCCTTCTAATGCGAAGCGGAGGAAGTTGGACGAAGCTGGCGCGGCGTCGAAGAATGTCGGACAGTCCAACACTGAAGAACCTGCTTCAGATCCAGCGCTATCGCATCACGGTGAGGAAGATAGCGAGGAAGAAGAGGACGACGAAGACGTCGAGGCCTTCATAGAATTCGATGATTTTTCAGGTGCAGATGAATCAAAGTGCAAGCCAGGTGTTCCAGTGATCATGCCTCGGAAACGATATGCCGGCGCTCGTAATGTAGCCACGGTCAAGGATGGTACGTTGACATTCGCTCCAAGACATCTTAAGCTGACCATGTTATTTCAGTCAATTTCCTTGGACCTGATGACGAGTGGATAGCATCAGGATCCGATGACGGGAACTTTTTCTTATGGGAGAAGGCGTCAGGAGCCTTGCATGGCATTTATGAAGGCGACAGCAGCGTTGTCAACGTTATCGAAGCACATCCGCATCTCCCGTTGGTAGCCGTGAGTGGGATTGATACAACGGTGAAGGTACGACAATCTCTACACGTCTTGAGGCAGAACTGAACATGATCCCATATCAGTTGTTCGCACCCACTCACCAAAGTTCAAGCGACTTTTCAAGAATGGACAATGCTCAACATATAATTGACACGAATGTCCGCTTAAGCAGAATGCGTGTGGTAAGGTACAATTTTGCAGAGCTTCTCGCAGAAGCAAGGGCTGCGATGGGTGCAGAAGAAGCAGATATTCCTGAATGCACAAACCAGTGATGAGTGGTAATTCTCCTTAGCTTTTCCAGAGTTTATACATGTAGCATATCGGCCCAAAATCTCCAGCGACTAAATTTCTTTTGTATTAATAGAACTTGCTCGACTTGTGCATTCAGGTAGAGGTCTCGGAATGTTAAGATTGTTGCCCCGCTACTGAGCGTGGTGTTTTCAACATGTTTGGTCGAGCCACTACATAGCTGAGATCGTAGTCTTTCGACTTCAACCCATGCACAACGTTAACATCAAAATCTACCGTAGAACTTGGTTTCATTCAAGTTCATTGGGAATGCCCAGAGACTAGAGCTGTTCTGGAAAGTGGTCGAATGAGAGCGGATGAGAGAGATTCATTCCTGTTGCGGGCGCAGTTGGTTGGCAGAGCATGATATCTCCAGCGCCTGTCTTTCTTCTGCCTCCATCACACAAGACTCGGAAATACAGACTCAGATCTTGTCTGGCCTCTGCTACGGAGGCTATCTCCTCTCTCATTTAAAGGTACTATAACCATCCTTCCTTTGCCTCTCCACTGCTGTGAATGGTTGTTATGTAAGTTTTTGTCTCTTAGAATTTTGAACTTGCCGAATGCCTCTGCTGACCTCTACTCCCTCCCTCCTTTTGCTCGGATAACTCACCAACCTTTTCAACATCCAGTTTCGCTCCGGTTGAACGTTCGTTTGCGTGACTTGAACGTATTCTCGCCAAGTTTTGAGCCGCTGGACCAATATTGCATGCTGAGCTAGGGTAAACCCTTGTGGTTTTGTCCCACCCAGTCGTCAACACGTAACACCACAAGTTCAAACTACCCGACTACAACGACTTCGCATTGCCAGCCACCATTCCTATCTTTAAACCTCCCGCATCTTCCCCAATGCGCTCGCAGGACCGAACCCATAAACGGTCTCGGGGCAACAAGGGAGACGATGACCCGTATTTGAATTCACGGGGAGAGGAAGCTCAAACTGATTCATATTCACGATCTCATTCCACTTCTCACCATTCTGAAGGCTACAGAGCATCTTCAACTTCCTCGAGAGCCGCGTATGAATCCAGCAGAGATGTACATTCATCTCGAGGTCGTTATGAGGATGACTGGCGGTACCGGGATGATGCTGGAACTGACAAGTATTACGATGAACAGTATCGACGAGGGGAAAGGGAAGAATACGACGTTCCTACTAGAGAACCTGAAGGATGGCGTTCTAGTAGTGACGGTCATCATTCTCATTCTCGCGCAGAGTATTCTCAGCGGTACGACCTTGCCAATTCGTCATCAAGCTACCACGAGCCTTCAGCATGGAGTACTGCCGCAGCCACTCCAACTGCATACGAGAATTCGAGAGGGGGATATTACGAGGATTGGCCTCGTCGAGAAGGTCGAGACCCTATGCGGGACGATCGTACTCAGGATGTCGCCCATGTTGACAAAGGCGAGCATAGTGGGTGGAGACGAGATCAGCGACGGGAAAAGGGTGCTCAGCAGTTTCAAGGTGATGCAGGCTGGGTCAATCGTCGTCGGGACAAGCCATGGGATGAAGGAAGTAGAAGGAGTGAATCCTCATACGAGAAACATCCAGCTCCCGTAGAAGATCGCTCATGGGAGCCTGCTGCATCGTGGAAGTCAGGCCGTGATCAGCAAACTCATCGAGGAACAAATAACCAACGAAATAACCAGTTGAAGAATAAAGGGAAGAAAAGGGGTCAAGATTTGAGCAAAACAAAACGCGATTGGCGGGATGATGACGGCCTTAATAAGTTCGTTGCTCTCTTCTGTGTCTAGCGCCTCGGCGTCTTGCCATGCTAATAACACGCTTTTCGCCAGTTGGACTCGGAGGGAGGCTCCGTCATCCACAAAGAAACCGGCAAGCCATTCAGCAAGGAGAAAACACCCTCGGTCTTCATCACCTTCTCGTTCACGATCACGCTCCCCTACTGCATCATACCACTCCCGTCGCTCATCCAAAGGTCGTTCCAGATCACGATCATTATCTCCAGCTCCAAAACGACGGCGACAAGAGCCTAGTCCTATCCCCATGCGAAGCCGTACGCCGAGTGACAGAGGAACTGCAGGTTGGATGCCACACCATCGTCAGGATAGAAGAACTTCAAGATCCCCTAGCCCCTACCGCAGTCCCCAGAGCGCTCGTGATCGCCGCAGAAGCGTATCTCCAGCCTCGAGTATCACCAGTGACCGTAGTATGAGTGGAAGTCCTGTGCCTGCCATCCATCGTCTCCCTTCCAAAAGTCTTAATGCTACCATATCATCAACGACATCTCGGATAGCGCATGAAAATAATCAAAATGGAGCGTCCCATCGAAATGGGAAGAATAGAAAACATCATACCAATGGCAAACAGCACATCTATGTACGTTATTCCTGAACTTAGTGGATTTCATTATTTTTTAATAGTTTTAATGCAGAATGATTATGGAAAGAGTGCTACGCCGATGGCACCTCCTTCTGTGGTCCCAGTCTCCCATCACACACGGCCCCTTCGATATCCAGAGGAAGAGCCCCTTCCATTATCATTTCCTCCCATGTTGGAGCCCAGGGTGGATCCTCCAAGTATGCCAGCTACCGCACCTACCCCATCCAGAAGCTCTGGATTCAAATCAATTGGAGCAATTGTATCCAATACAAAAGCAGCTGGCAAACAAAGTTCTACTTTACGAAAATTCTTTCCCGGGGATGATGATGAGATGGACATTGTTTCAGATGACCGCCCAACGTTTAGTTCTACTGAAACATCGCATTTCCCCCCAAGAGCAGAGATGGCTCCTGACCCTCCTGCCCGTGATTCTTGGAATAACACTGAGCGTTACTGGGAGCAAAGTGGAAGACGTGATAGTGTTCGGAGGTCTCGATGGGATGATCCAGAACGGGGACGCTATCCTGCTCCACATGAATCGCGGGCGCCTCCTGCCTCATACGATCCATCTGCTTCTACCTCATATGAGCCTCGTGCGTCTACCTCATACGAACCACCTCCCTCTGCTTCATATGGACCGCCTCCTTCTGCTTCATATGGGCCACCTCATTCTGCCTCATACGAACCACCTCCCCTTGATTCCTACGAACTGCCTCCTTCTGCTTCATATGAACCCCCGCTTCTTGCTTCATATGAGCCATCTCCTGCAACGTATGAGCCGAGCTATCGCCATCCGCCTCCGAAGTACCGTGAACAAACCCCAGAGCCTGTGAGATTGTCCTCGTCCGTCCGACCACTGCAGCCTGAAGAACAGCGGCCTCCTCCCCTTTCTTACGAACGCCCATCTTCATATGACCTGCCGCAGACAACGCGGACTTCCCCACTTGCATCTCAACCTCAGCCAACACCAACGGTTGAGGTTCCAGGTCCTCAGGACGAGAATGTTTTGGAACCTCCGAGTGCTGCTACGCCGTCTGCAGCGCCACCCAAGGATCTTTACAGCATTATCAGCCAGGTTGGAGAGGGCACTTTCGGGAAGGTATACAAGGCGCGAAACACGATTACGAATATTCATGTCGCATTGAAACGAATTCGCATGGAGTCAGAAAGAGATGGGTTTCCTGTTACCGCCATGCGGGAAATTAAACTCCTTCAATCTTTACGACATGATAACATTGTGCGATTATATGAAATGATGGTTTCAAATGGTAAGCTCTTTCTCAACCATTTGAGTTCGTTTTTCTTACTTTTTTAGGTTCCGTTTATATGGTGTTCGAGTACATGGACCATGATTTGACAGGTGTTCTGTCGCAGAACCAGCTGAGTTTCACAGATGCTCACCTCAAGTCGCTCTGCCATCAAATGCTTGCGGGTCTTGCCTATCTCCATCACAAGGGAGTCATACATCGGGACATAAAGGGCTCGAATATTCTGATCAATAATCGAGGTGAACTGAAAATCGGGGATTTCGGTCTTGCAAGATTTTATCAGAAGCGAAGGCGCACGGATTACACCAACCGGGTCATCACCCTTTGGTATCGACCTCCCGAACTATTACTGGGAGCCACTGTTTATGGTCCAGAGGTTGATATGTGGAGCGCTGGGTGGGTCCGACTTCTGCCTGTCTTTTATTCTGGTCCTCATTGACGTGCCCACAGATGTATCATGCTGGAACTGTTCACCAAGAAGCCTGTCTTTCAAGGAGCTGACGAAATTAATCAGCTTGATGTTATCTACAAGATCATTGGCACTCCCAGTTCTGAACGTTGGCCTGGTGTAATGGACTTGCCTTGGTATGAGCTTGTGAAGCCCACAGAGACGATCCCCAATCGTTTCAGGGAGTTATTCCGAAAGTGAGCGAGACCTTTCTGTTTGTGTTTCCTTCGATTTTTACCAGTCGTGTCAGATGGATGTCACCGGCTGCCTTGGACCTCGCTGAACAGCTGCTTGCGTATGATCCATCACAGCGTGTCAGCGCTGGTCAGGCTATGGAGGCGCCTTATTTCACTCAGGAAGACCCCCCGGCGGAGAGACCAATCGGGTATGTTCTAATGTGGGTCAACGTGTATGATGATCTAACATTCTTTTCTAGTCTCGCAACCTTGGAAGGAGAGTGGCACGAATATGAGACCAAACGAGAACGCGAGCGCAAGAAAAACCAGCAACACCAGCGGAGAAAAATTGAAACCGCTGCATGAGCTGTAGCCCGATGCTGTTCTAAGATACGTGGATGCTCAGTTATATTGCTACTGGACAATGTTATTATACACTTGTAGTACATCATTGTGTTTATGAACCCACGAATTGCTTTGAGGATGCTTTCCTATCTTGTAATGGTCCAAAAACTTCCTTTCTTTGATGCGGTCAAGATAACTGAAGCACGAATCTATCTTGAATTATGGGCTATGTTACAATGCTGTTCTGCCAATTACACAAACATCCTAATCTGCGTTGCGCAACATTATGCGGCAGGTGTTGCCAACGTCACCAAGCCTTTTTCCGTTAAATGCTGTACAATTGACTCAACCTGGAAGTAGCTAGTGAATAATGAGCAATGAGGAAATGTGGTCCACATACATTGGCTGCCGTAACCCGTATCTGAGCGTCCCATCGTTTGGTGAAAGGAGCACCTGTGTCCTCCGCGTCCTCGACATCTCCCAGTCCACCAGCCTTACCCTGGGCATCATCTTCTTCGCGATTGCCTTCGAACCAAATGAGCTTCTCCACCTGGTCAATAGATCCTCGTAGGCGCCCTTGCTCAATCATCTTCCTGGCCATTGTCTCTGCTGCTCCGGGAGTTAGGTCCAGTAGAGCCCCAAGCCCACGAAACGTAATGTTGTTGTAAATCTTCGAGCTCGCCAAGAGGTTATGCTCCATTACAGCTCGGTCAAGAACAGTGGACGGGCCTGTCCTCGTGCTCGCGGCTGGCTCGTTGGTGCCGCCCAGCCCGTCATCGTTACCAGCGGAGGCCAGTTTATCGTTCGAAGAAATTGCGATCTTAGCAAGTTGATGTGATTTGAGTGTTTGCTCGAATTCCTTGATTTCTGCCGGACGAAGGATGTGATCAAGGAACATCTTAGAAAGCACGTTGTATGTAGGCAACTCGGCAGTTCGTTCGTCACGATAAAGAGAGGCTAGGACACGGGATCGGTTGGGTCCTGCCGGGGCCAGGACTGCACAGGTCACAGCCGCCAATCTAACATCTCTTTCAATTGATAATGTCGAAGAGATATTCATGAGGATACCCACAGCATGTGCCTGCGCTCTTCTTCGTCAATTTCTCCTACATAGCTCAGTTCGTGGTATCTGCTGGCTGCTTCCAAGAATTTTCGGCCATAATCGCTGATGCGCGCCTGGCAAAGTTTGAACTGCAGCTGTGTTTCGCGATCCGTAGCAGAATGGGCTAGGAGAGCAGCACGGTTGTAGTAAGTCTCGGCCTGAACGGAATCTTCGTCTTCCAGCAGTAGTCGGACAATGCGAACATAAATGCGCAGTTTCTCGGCATCACCTCCGGTGCTGATAATGCACGATAAGTCGGGACAGCAAAAACAGCAATGAAAACAATAATGCTCGCCGTTGGCCAGAGTCCATTGATATGCCCATTAACACGCGGGCAGCGTCGCTCCATTCTTCCTCTTCTTCTAGTATATCAGCAAGTTGAAACCTCAGTGTATTGACCTGGGAACGGGTCAGACCATATAGTGTCAATGCAAGACAATAGCGGCTACCTGCTCCTCGTAGCTGACGATGCGAGGCTGGACAGTGGCAAGAGTATCTTCAACCACCCGCTTGCGCAGCTCAACGTCCTTGATCGCGCCCTCAGATAGAACCTTCACGAGATCTGACAGAACCTGCCTCCCCACGACGAGTCCGACACTGTCCTGGTTAACAACAAAGTTCACGAGTGTGTGGAGGTCTGCTGCCACTGCAGAAGGGGCTGACTGGGCAAATATTTCAGGAATGAGTGAAATGAAGGCGGGTCCCTTGTCCTTCTGGGAAAGGGATGCATACTGAGATAATTTGGCTTCCATTGGATGGACTGCAAATGTAATTAGGGCGCGTTGGATGAGAGACAGACTCAAGTGGGAATAGCCGCGTAAAACCACGTGCACCGACGCGATCAGACCGATCAGTAATGCCATTAGATCGCTATACCGACGCCATCATCCTTCAAAGTGCCTCCGCTCCCACTTACTCGTCCCTCCCTTCGTCCTCCCCTCTCGTTCCTTTGCGGTCCTGGCGACGTTCTCTTGAAGGGAGCGTACAGTTTATTCGTCTCCCTATTTTCGTTCTTTCCTGTGATTTTTATCCTCTTTTAGGTGCGTAGTAACCCGGGACTCATTTGATCCTATCACTCTCCGTAATATGTTTGATATACATACTTACCCGTGCTCAAAGTTTTCCCCCAGGCCTCTTAACGAACACGTCGACCTCGAAGGTTTCCGACCCACCCCCTTAATGTCTCGCTTCACTACTTCGCCCTTCCACAAGCCCTCGCCCTTCGAGTTTCCGCACGGCCCGTTGAGTCCCCCTGACACCAACGCTGAAGTAGTTGGGCCAGCCCAAATGCCAATTCCCAGTGTTGCTGGAGGCCATGAAAATAGACACCCCGATGTTGCCCCAACTCCTGTTCCCTCTCTTAATCTCGAAACGCCCGGAGCGCGCTTCCGACGGGTATCCTCTATCGCTTACCATAATTCTGGCATTCGCGAGTCTCGCGAAAGGACCCCCCAGCCTAGGAGCAGCATTAAGTCATTCATCGTAGTGCTACCTCCTGCGTCGTTGATTCAGGAACATGGGCAGCTAGGCCACATCCTCAGCTCCGGCCCGCATAATAGGCTATCTCAGGGAATTATAATGCCGCTTTTCCCAACCGTATGTCCACACGTACATGCGTAATTGATACCTCTAATTAATATTTGTTCCCACAGATGTACGGCCAACTGAGCGCTATTGCCCGAGAGTTTAATTTCCCCAGCACCACCGGCTTGTGTCTTTACCTTCAGCTTACTGAAGATGGGATTACCATGACCCCTAGAATTTCCGAGGATTCATGGCAGATTGTTTGGAGCCACACCCTTGATCCTTCCTCCCCGTCTACATCGCGTGGACCTCCTTTGGGAGGTAAAATTGAGTTCGACATTGACTACCGCCAGGCTCGCTGGTATTCATCTTGGCTTTCCTCGCTGAACAGGGACCATCTGGAAATTTCAGTGCCCGTGTATCCTTCTGCATCGCACTCGGTAGCTCATCACCGAGGGGAGAGCCGGACGACTGTTGCGGATACCTTTGATGATGATCACGCAACGGAGACCAATTCCGTTGCTCCTCCGCGACACAGTGCACCGCCCATTACCCGGCATGTGCCCCGAAAGTTGTCACTTGTTGACAGATTTGACGTTGCATCTGCCCGTTCAGACTCGAGGCCAGCATCTCGATCAGCACTTTCGCCTCCCGAGGAGCAGCTTGCAACCGCTCAGGTTCTGTCACCTATAGTTCAGGAGGATGAGCCCAAGTCCGCACGGCAGGTGCTAGACAACAAAGTCAGATCATGGCGGGCAAGTGCCGTCTTGAAGCCTTCCCATTTGGCCACGACTGGGCAAATCAGTCTTGAGCCCGCAAACATGCCCAATAACGTATCCATATCTGATGACGCTGAAAGCCCTACCGCGGAAGAGCTTAATTTTGAGGATTTTGACTGGTCAGTAACCTCCGCTGGCCCTGAGGATTATGATCCTTTGTCGCCCATGTCCTGGGATCGTGTCCCATCCGTCCATCTTGCCAACCGTTTAGAGGGTTCGGTATGCTTAACGCCTTCCGACTGCACTTCATTTGGTCCTTCCGACTACACCTTACCTTCTCCTATTCCCAACTTTGAACGTCTACCCTCTCCTGATATAGCTTATCGTATGTTCGACGATTCTCCCCCCACTCCGATGACAGCGACAAGCTGGGGTGCACCTTTGTCTTACCCCCCATCTCCTCTTAGTGCTTATCATGCTTCATCGGTTGATATCGGCGATCGTATGGTTTTCAGCCGGCCTGTCACACCTTTGACTGCTACGAGCTGGGGACCATCGGATAGGTCCTGGCCTTCTTCTCCTATTAGTGAATACGATTCGCAGTCGGTACATCTTGCCAACCGCGGGGAAGCTAGTCGCCCAGTCACACCATCAACTGCGACTTCTTGGGGAGCTCCCCTCTCTTACCCTCCAACTCCCTTCGAGCCCTTCTACGTGCAAACTCCTGATGCTGGGCATCGTGGCTTTGAAAACTCCGATGACATAGTCCTTCAGCGATGGAATGCTCGCCCGTGGGTGCATGTATGGCCCTATAACCAGAGGACTGCCGTCGAGGAGGAATCTGTCACATCCCATCCCTGGGCTCATGTCTGGCCTTATGCTCAGAGACAAGTTCGCGAGGAACGGGTTGTCTCCTACCGCCCCTGGGAACATGTATGGCCCTATAACAATGCCCATGACTCACCGACATCGAGTGCAGGTGATAGAGCGACCAAGACAGGCAGCCACTTGACACTGAATCGTCCGTGGAACCACGTATGGCCGTACAATCACAATGTTGTAGCTGAGGCCGAGGCTCCTATCACAGTACACGCGCCCTCTCGCTATCCTTATTTGAATATCTGTAAGTTTGATTACCAAACTAACCTATTACTGGCCTGACCAACAACTATACAGATCCCCCTGTTTACCCTCACTTGGAGATATACCCTTCAATACAGCATAGAGCAGCTGATAGTGAGACCTCAGGCTATCCCCACTTCTATCCCGACGTACAGCGCAAAGTGGCTCTAGACAAACCTCCGCCTTCAAGGCAGCCCGTTATTGTTAAGCTCGACCCTGTGTATCCTGTGTTCAATATCTGTATGTTTCATTACACCGCCCTATCATGATATTGAACAGCTAATCCACTCTGCAGACCCAGCCATGTACCCTGGAAACCTCAATGAGCTGTATCCGCCAACCGTTCCTACTAAATCTGCGGCTATTATAGTGAGAATACCACAAACATACCCTTCCTTTGATCTGTGTATGTTTTTGTTCACCATCTAAATGTCCTGATTCTCATAAAACATTCAGATCCTTCTGTCTATCCTTATGTCGAACCCTATCCTGCAATCCCACAGAAAATGGTAACGACATCCACGAAGGTATCTAGGTTCCATCCGCGGCAGGCAGGCGAGAAATTTGTCGAAGAGTTCAATATGTCCGTGCATGTTCATAGATATCCGACATTCAATCTCTGTAAGATGAAAATCACCCGTTTTAATGATCTACTTCACTGACATTGCCTTCAGATCCCGCAGTGTATCCTAACTTCGACATGTATCCGTCAATCGGAGGAAAGTCCCCGTCCAGTGATTTATCGGATAGCAAGTCGATGCCTGTTTATTTATCGTCATCGTATCCTGTGTTTAACATTTGTGAGTTCATGTGATGCTTTTTACCGAGCATTAGACTCATGTGCGAATTACGTAGACCCGGCAGTTTATCCCATTTTCGAAATTTATCCTGCTCTACCTACAGACTACAATATTTCGAAGAGTGGTGGTATTGGAACAAGACAATCTCCGACCGTGCGGAAAGCGCATAAACAAGTCGAGACAACGACGGCATTTTCACGAAAGGCCACCTTCATAGCTAATATGTGTAGGTGCTCTTTTGATGCTACAATATTGATTCACTAAGTCTTTATTAGATACAACGGGCTATCCAGACTTCGTACTTTACCCTCCTATCTCCTCAGACCGCGAAGAACATGTTGGCTCGATGTCAAATTCAGCGATGCGATATCCTGTATTTTGTCTCTGTAAGTCACTTCTAAAATTGGGAATTATTTCAACTGATCATTTTCTTCAGATCCTGCTGTGTACCCACACTTTGACCTTTATCCATCAGTATCGGGACAGACTGAGGGATCTAGGCTGGTGACGGTTGGCAAACCCATGCATTATCCCATCTTCAATATATGTAAGTCGTACGTAAGACCTTCTATTTTATTTTCCAACCCTCTTCCTCCAGATCCTGCGGTATATCCCTACTTCGATCTTTATCCCGTTGTTGGCGGACAAATTGAGGAGCAGAGACTTTCGATGGCCTGTGAGCCAGTGCAATATCCTGTATTTAACCTTTGTATGTTTCACTTACCATGCCTCAGTTTCATGACTCATTTCTCTGTATCTTTAGATCCTGCTGTGTACCCCCACTTCGATCTTTATCCCCCTATTGCCGGACAAACCGAAGCATTTAGACTACTGATGGTCTGTGAGCCTGTGCAATACCCCGTCTTCAACCTTTGTAAGTTTTGTTTTCCATGAGAACCGCTTCATTGCTCATTGTCCATACTCTTTAGATCCTGCTGTATATCCCAACTTCAACCTTTATCCTGCTGTTTCGGGGCAAACAGAACCATCCAAGCTGATTACAGTTTGTGAACCGGTACTTTACCCATTCTTCAAACTATGTAAGCACCTTTTGTGAGTTGCATGTTTTATCCTGATGCTGTTCTCTTTAGATCCCCCGGTGTATCCTCATTTTGATTTATATCCCGCCTTCTCAGCCCGGGGTGAAGAATCAAAGCTAATAGTTGTGAAGGTCGCTGCACGATATCCGTCATTTAATCTATGTGCGACATAGTTCTGATTTCCAGATGCGATCTTACGTAGCTGATATTTTCTCCCCTTCCCAGATCCTGCCGTTTACCCTTACTTCGATTTGTGGCCTTCGGTGTGCGAACCCTTAATATCCAATGTCCCGATTCCTTCGGTAGTGGGTCCGAAGAGTAACAGTCGTCTGACTCACTCAGAACTTCATGCAATGGTCATGATGGAAAGGCTTGCCTCCGGAATTTCTTTCAATAAGCCACGCAAATCTCATGAAGATCTTCATATGGAAGTGTTCCGGGATGAAGCCGTAGATACTCCGAGTGGTAATTACAGCCAGTATTTAGCAGAACGTCGACATATCCAGTCACGACGTGAAACACTTCCCCGTCTTAGCCAAATCGACTCTCCACCAAGATCGTTCAGACCCTCCCTGAAGCCTCCTGCTCCCAGCCCCAGTAGGCAACTACCACCCGCCATGGGCACGGGACAACTGGCTGGATTCGAGATGATGACACCACTCATACCCGAGGAAGACTCCTTGCCTTCTGTAGGGATTCCTCCTATGAGAAGATCATCCTTAGCATCTCGGACGGCTTACAGAAGCCCCGGGAACGCAGACCGGCAATATCTTTCTGCTGTCGAGGAGCGCTCGGAGCGTCTCATTCCTCCTACATTGACTAGATCAAGTTCTATGGTCGAACAAAATGGAAGAATTCGACGGGCTCCCACGATTCCTTTACCTGCGACACCTGCAGCTGGCCGACGGGATAGTTTAGTCTTACAGAGAGTTAGAGCTTATAATTCGGGTCAGTGCAATGCTGAATAGTTTTGTGGACAATTCTCTTACTCCTTGTTTCGCAATTCTTAGGTGATGACGCGACTCTATCTGTCGAAACCCTGTCAAAATTCCCCATGCCTCCGCGTGCTCCACTGCCTCCGCTTCCGAAAGCACCGAAAGCGCTAGATCGTTCAAAGTATCCATTTGCATAACAAGATCGTCCTAAATTGAGGACTGGCGGTGGATTATTTATAATAGGGATTGTTGTACTTTACATACATATTGCATATTTCAGTCGTCCGTTTCAACAGAACTATTGTAAGAAGGAGGGGCATCTGGGGGTCCTAATATGTGTCCCGAACCAGGGATGTTACTCGTTGGAGACGAAGAACGGGATCTGTCTGCGGGTTCGTCGTGCAGTTCAGCCTGGCGAGCAGCAAGAATCGCACGAGCAGCCCTCTGCTCCCTTTCTAGTTCATCTCGCATCATCTTCGCCTTTCTATCGTCCATGAATGCTAGCTTAACCTGAAAAAATGGGTTCGTCTGTCAATGAACCAGAGATCACAATGATAAATGTTGAGTGACCTTATTCGCAACAGCCTCGGCCACGGCCTTTTCATTCTGCTTTGCACGAGTAGCCCGCTCTGCTTTCTCCGTTTCCAGCCTTATAAAATCCTTCAGGATGCCAGCGCCGATATGCAAGTCCGCCATGTGCTTGTGGTTAAATGTATAATACGGCTGGAAATTCTTTACCTATGACGCACACTTTGTAAGGATAATGTGGGACGAAGATAGAAGAGATTCATTACCTCTGGACGGAAACCAAGCTAGAAGTAAGAGGTGAGACATATGGCAGAGATGGACTAACTCGGTGTACTGACTTCAATAGCATATTCCAAAGCACCCTTTGCATCCATGAGATTGCGCTTGATAACGGAGTTCGTAGGTTTGAATTGCTGGAACTTAAGATTTTCCGGCTCACGCAGCAAGTTCTCGGATATTGTCAGAAGTGTCTACGAAGTAAATAATAAATCATAAGCCCTGTAAAACATAACTAGTAAGCATGTACTTGAAGAGAGGACATGGCCTGTTGTTTTGGATTGGGCCGCAGGATCCCTGGATCCACAAGTCTGCGAAATTTCTGTCGTTTCTCATGTTCTGCGGCCAACTGAGCAGTAGAAGGTTGCTGAGGTAGCTCTCGAGCGCGGCGTTCTGCTGCGGCGGCCAAAGCTTCAGGTGAGATGTTGGCATGCACCGATGTAACGGGTGTAGGAGACGACATAATGAGGGCCAGATATCAGACAATAAGTGGATAGGTTTCAAGTCTGAGCAAGCTAGTTATGCAATATAGTAGCTAAGTGGCTTGCTGGAAGTTGTGGGACTTGACCTTGAAAGTAAGTGGTTAAGACGAGTCGACCTTGAGTAAACTGAAACCAATCATAGCGTTTGCGGTCCCGGAATCCGGCCCGTTTCCGGCCTCCAGTAGCGCGTCGTGGCCGCAACTCTTTCCTCGAACAAACTACGCTCAAAAATACTTTCGTCAAGTAATTGTAACCCACATCAACAGCTATCCCTTCTCCCCTACAACAATCGCTATAGAGAGCAATAGAGCCAACTAGTTGATTACAGGATACTAGATTATTACACATTGCTAACACGATTAAGTACATGCCGTAATTGAAGCTAACGTGTAGAAGGGGGACAGCTACTAATCAACCCTTCCCTTCATTCTCTGGACCATCCCCAACAAATGTCGGATCCAACGCCGCAAAATTAACAATCGATCCACGATGGGGGTATACTTGTTCATTGAGCGAAAACTCGTTGTCAGATGAACTTTCACTGCTCCAGCCATTGTCTACTCTGACATCCACGCTAGAATCACGTCTAGCAGAGCTAGATTTACTATCATGCGTGAAGGGTATTGATAGACCCGAAAGTGAATTCTGGCGTAGCCTGGAAAAGAATCCGCTTGCGGTGTTCTTTGGAAGACTGTCCTGTGCGTCAGGAGAGCTGGCGAGCGACGATGCTTTGATTCGCTCCATGCTAGGCATACTCTCGACGTTAGACCCAGATCCAAGCATTTCGGAAGTCCATTTACGACGCATGGTAGAAGAGGACAGAGAATCACGTTCGTATTCGCCGCCCTGGGAATCGGTTGCTCCAGGACTTGCAGAGAGTGGGGCTCCTTTAATTCGTCCACGTCGGAAGAACCAAGAGGAGCCTCTTGCAAATGCTGCTTCGGCGTCAGTGTCAACTGACAAAGGTATATCCGAGCCCGTAGGAGGAGGGGAGGCGGAATTAGAGATCGAAAGAAGAGGATCTTGGTCTTGGTGTGATGCTTTCTGACGCAGGATGGATTGCGGATCGAGATTTGACGCACGTCCCGTCTTCGTGCGCAATGCTCGACGGATAGTCTGACGTCCAAACAATATTTGTTTCTCAATCCTCGCTCTATTCTCAATCATGTGGAGCTACAGTCGAGCATTTTAGCGCTTAGAATCGTCGTAATATAATCAGAGCCAACCTTCGGCCATGTAACGATTTGTCCTACTCTCATCATCCGTTCCAGTTCAGGAGGATCAGGGTCAGTAAGTATACGCACCCAGTCCTACAATTTAACAGATTAGAAAATATCACAGATCTGCAGGTAGCTATGCATACCCAGACTCTTGTTCTTGGCCAAATCCTTAACAAACCAATCGTTTAGCACAAATCCAGGACAGACAGAATGTAAGATAACTTACGTGACAGCACCATCAAAACGCTGTAAGAAGACACTTGACCAATCTTGACCTAGTAGTTGAGGAAGAAGCTCGAGGTCCCGAATGACTTTAAAATTCTTCGTAAGTTCATGCTTTAACCACTGCTCTGCTGCTGAAAGAAGGAAATTTCCACGCCAGCCTAACCAACCATGAGCATGAATCTTAGCTGCGATCAGAGATATATACACCTTTTCCTTTCCGATGAGCAACAGGTTTCCCTGCTGAACCTCGCGGAGCGAAAAAAAATAGATGAACATGAGGGTTGACTTGAGAAACAACGGGATGCGTGACTATTCCAGGGAATTAATCGTCCTTGTCCTGACAATATAGGAATGTGAAATCACCATTAAAGTACAGGTTTAAAGCCTGCACTGGTATGTCAACCCTGCATACCAAAGGTTAAAAATGGCTGAATTGTTCTTCATCATTATGCGTGCATACCTGAGTGAACCATCTTTAAACCTGCTGCCCCAGCTCCATGGAACGATGCTCCCGTCTTTCAATTTTTGCATCAATACAACAGGGTTAAGGATTCCAGGGACAGCTGCAGAAGCTAAAAGGGCCGACCAAATCACGGTATCAGGTGCTGTCATATAGTTAAGGAGTTTCGTAGGCCTGTGAGTTGTCAGACATCCAGAGTGAATGTTTTAGGAGAGATAAAACCTACGAATGCTGATCCGCAGGTATAACAGATATGTTCAATATTCTTCCGGTTCTTAGATATGCCTCCTTGAAGGTCATAGACCCACGTGTGAAGAACGTGCACTGATAATTCTTGTGATTGAGCCCTGGATGGCGTAGCGATCAAGTGAGATCCCACCTTCCTTGCCCATCTACAGATGAAGGTCAGAAATTAATTGCCGAATAAATGCGTTACTGCGATCACAGTACTGAATGGACGTACGAAACACTGTCAAATCGTGCCCCAGTTTTCCATACCCTTCTGACCCATACACTGAAGGGCTCCTCGCACGCAGTAATTCTGTTCGCTAATTCAGGTACCAGCATTGCCTTTAGCTCATCATCCGTCCGTGTGCAAGTTAAGGCAGCGATAAGACCACCAGCACTTGTACCCGTGATCACTCGAGGTAAAAGTCCGGCGTCTAGGAAAGCCTTCACTACTCCGCAATGATCTAATGATTGTCAGACAAGGTATTAAAAAAATGAGATAAAATCATTCACAATATCCGAATGATGCTCCGCCAGAAAGGCAGAGAGCAGAAATACCAAGATTGGTATTCGCGCTCTTGAAGAAGCGCTTCTTCTCATCAATGGAGAGCTCTGGTGATTCTCTGATGAACTCTAACGATGATTCGAGCTCATTAAAATATGCTGAACAGACAATAAGCAGACGTAAGGCGTATGACGAAGACAACTACTCGCATTCAATAAGGTCTTTAGTCCCGAGGAATGTCTAGATGATAGTTAAAATATTGGCAACAGATATTCTCGAAATTTTCGACAAGACCTACTTCACTATAAAGTCTGAAAGAGAATAAGGTAAGTATCACACGCCAAAAGCTACGGGTGACATACCTCGGCGATTCTACAGCAGCGAAATTCGATCGAATACATGTTTCTAACACTCCAAGGCAACCTCGAGCATCCTTTTTCTCTCGAAGGGTTCTGAGAGATCTTCGCACCTAGTGCATACAATAAGAAACGTTTAATAACATTCAGTGTAGACAGACTTGTCCTTCACCTTTCGAACAAGTTTCCAGTCGTAAAAGGAGTCCTCGTCTACCTTCTTCCATTCATCAAATTGAAGATACGCATCGAGTGTTGTGGCTGCCTCTTTCCATTCCTGCATAGCAATTCAGATCTGTCAAAGACGTGACCTTCAAAGCCCTTTACCTCATAAGTTCTTGCTGCACGAAGCCGTCTACGCAACACGCCCTTTTTTCCACGCCCTGTAATAAATATGTCATGCATATCTTAATTACGCAAGAGAAAATTCCCTCACAAGCTGTAAACCACTCTTTTGCGTTTACTAACTGTCGTATCATAACGTAGAGTCCGAATTCAGCAGTGATGAAAATGAAGATAAAGATCTATGTAGCATGGCATGAGCAAAACGGCATTAGTAGGTTCAATGAAATCTTACTAGGAGAGGCCATCGAAGAAGTAGAAAAAGCCAGTCATGCCGCTTGTCATGTTTCTCTTTCTTCCGTCGCCTGTAAGGGAAAGTAGGCTTTAACAAGCATCCGCATTCAGGAGCGTTTCTATACACCTCTTGGAGACCTTCAAATTAACTGGGGCAAAATCGGATAGGGCCGACACTTTTCTAACACGAGGTCCACTGGGATGATTTGAAACGGGTGTTCCTGGAATACTTTGGCTATGGGACGAATGTTCTCCGTGATGGTCGAAGAGGGGCTCGTCGGTAAGAAGAGCATCTGAAAATGATTGAATATGCCTGAAGTGTTGCTCAACAAGAAATGCCGGAATGTTGTGAAAGTGAATTACGCACGACTCATTAATGAAGTCTTCAGTAAGCAATGCATCGGTGTTCTGGCAGACTGGGCGTTTAGGTGATGCAGTTTGCGGGCGGGACATGAATATAGAGGACAATGAGCAGGCCAGTTTCCCGAGGTAATGTCTGGCGAGCGAAGGATCGTCTTCGCGCACTGAAGAAGCCCAATGTCAACTGCTAGAACTTGAAGATCAGGGTAGAATATGTGGGGGAAACGTGACTAGTGACGTACGTGGAGATTCTGACCTGGCCTTTTGTTACGGGACCAGGCTGTTGCCAAACATATGCATATGCAATGCAGTTGGCGGGGCTGCCATGTTTGTGGGTAGCTAACTCCCGATAAGGAGTTAGCTACCTTATGTAACCCTGCCTGTAGGTCACCTTACATAACTACAAGCCTTAGACCCGTGCCGAAAGCCCGCGTGAAAGTCGCTCCGCTCCTAACGCTTCGCGGGCTTTCGGCACGGGTCACGGCTTGGGGGGGGGGGGGGCCCCCCGCCCCCCCCCCCCCCCCCCCCACCACCACCAATAGCAGCACAACAAAAAAAAAATATGGTTGGTGAAGGTGGAGGAGAACAGAGCGGG